>BRDA01055724.1:0-15684 GCA_036984385.1 Crenuchus spilurus | reverse complement strand
AGAGAGAGAGACAGAGAGAGAGAGAGACAGAGAGAGACAGTGAGAGAGAGAGAGAGACACACAGAGAGAGAGAGACAGAGAGAGACAGACAGAGAGACAGAGAGACACAGAGAGAGAGACAGAGAGAGAGACAGAGACACACAGAGAGAGAGAGAGACAGAGACACACAGAGAGAGAGAGAGAGTCAGGTGGGAGGAGGAGGTGATGGAGTACTTCTCCTCTGTTGAGCTGAGCTGTATTCAGAAGGGAAAGGTTGATTCAGAGTTCTTGGAGGCTGAGATATGAGAACTGTCTGTTCTCTGTAAAAGCTGACTTGTCTTCCTTACACAATCGTGTCCCAGCGTCTTTAAGCTCGGCTCTACAGCAGCTTAACCTCCCAAAATGTACTAATATTGTACTATATGACTATTTTTTATATCATATGAGTTGAGACAGCAGGAACAAAAGGCTGGAGAAGTAAGTAGTACTAATAAAAATCAGCTGGCGGAGCAACATGACTGTGTATGAAAACATTTTAGAGAGTCTCCCAGAAGAGCTTCACCAGTGTGTAAAAAATATCAAAAAATTGTGGAACCATTTCAGAAAAATGTTCCTCAGCGTAAAACTGCAGAGACGTTGAACATCCCACCGTCTGCAGTACATGACATCATCACAGCCTTCAGAGAGTCTGGAGAAGTCCTCGTGCACAGGGGACGAGGCTGACGGTCAGTATTAGATGCTTGTGAGGCCCTCAGGCAGCGCTGCATTAAAAACAGGCCTGATGCCGTTCTGCACATCACTGCACAGGCTCAGCAGCACTTCAGCATCACTGTCTGTGAACACAGTTTACTGTGTCATCCAAGTTAAAGCTGTAATTTACATTTCAACAAATTTGCAAATCCAAGTTCTCTAAAAAACAAAGAACAGGTGTGTGTGCAGAGAAGACGTGTAATAATGACGTTATGGGTTTATTTTACTTTTTTACTGCACTGTTTCTAATGACTCATTAACTGAACTCGCTGGAAATAAGAAATATAAAATAAAGTATATGAGCCATAACAGTGACATCTGCACATTAAATTCTGTAAATAAACAATAAGTGTGCTGGTTCTGATACAGACTGCTAGTTCTTATACAGACTACTGGTTCTTATACAGACTGCTGGTTCTGACAGACTGCTGGTTCTGACACAGACTGCTGGTTCTGATACAGACTGCTGGTTCTGACAGACTGCTGGTTCTGATACAGACTGCTGGTTCTGACACAGACTGCTGGTTCTGATACAGACTACTGGTTCTTATACAGACTGCTGGTTCTGATACAGACTGCTGGTTCTTATACAGACTACTGGTTCTTATACAGACTGCTGGTTCTGACAGACTGCTGGTTCTGATACAGACTGCTGGTTCTGACACAGACTGCTGGTTCTGACACAGACTGCTGGTTCTTATACAGACTACTGGTTCTGACACAGACTGCTGGTTCTGATACAGACTACTGGTTCTGACACAGACTGCTGGTTCTTATACAGACTGCTGGTTCTGATACAGACTACTGGTTCTTATACAGACTGCTGGTTCTGACACAGACTGCTGGTTCTGATACAGACTACTGGTTCTTATACAGACTGCTGGTTCTGACACAGACTGCTGGTTCTGATACAGACTGCTGGTTCTGACAGACAAGTCAAACATTGGAAGGAAGGTTTGGAAATTGGTCCATCAGGTCAAACTCAGGTGCTGGTTCCTGTTATGAATCCAAAAAGTTGCTTTAAACTTGGGCTCTGGGGTTGCCAGGTTCAGAATAAATCTCCAACCCACTGTCTGCCACCCACCCCTCATAAACTCAAACTAACCAAAAGGAAGTCGTCCAATCACAGACATTTGGACACAAAAATCTAAAAGACGTACACCAAGTACCTCATACACCTCTTTAATCTTTTGTCTTGTTCTTGTTTTTCTCTTTTATACATTTTCAAACAATAGGTATGCTCAGCTCACTTCTTTATTTTCTCCTCTCGTCTTCTGTCTACTCTTCTCCTGTGTTCTCCTCTCCTCTGTCCTCTCCTCTGATGTATTACAGTGAGCACTCTTATGCATCTGCAGTAAATTTAGAAACTGGTCCTGCAGCCTGACCTTTGACCTCTGACTTTTTAGAAAAAGACTGTATGTTTGTTTGAGGTGATGTGTGTGTCCGGGGACAGTTTAGGGTCTCCTGGCTGACCGGGGAACAGTCATACTGTAGGCTGGACATACTCCTCTGTGTTGGGCCGGAGAGGCCTGTCGAGGACGTCCCTGCTGGAGCCGGTGTTTCCTATCAACACTCGGCTGTTTCACAGCTGAACACTCCAGGCTCTGTCCAGGCGGACGTCCAGCACTTGTGAGATTTCTTTTATGGACAGCGCAGCCAGCCGTGACGGGAAACATAAGACGACTTCATGACAGCTAATTTAAACCATTCATTCATCACTTTCAGCTGAACACCCGCACACACACACACACACACATCAGCTAAAAGTAAGAATCATGAAATCCTGATGAATAAAAGTAGCTCAAGTCAGAGAAAACTGATTTGACATGTTGCAGCTGGTCTGCAGACTTAAAGAGCACCGCATCTGAATACACCCCTCCTTCATGTTCGCTGAGGCATTATTTCGTTAATGTCTTGTGTTCTATTTGGATAGATACAGTATGTGTTGGTTGTGCTGTACTTAAGCTAATAAAATTATATTAAGGGTCCTTGTCATCAGTGAAGGACGTGTGTCTGGTGGGTGTTCACCCTGCTGTTTCACTACTTTTATTAAGCATTAAGTATAGCACATCGATATCGAGGTCTCCTTTGTCATTGCTAAAATGGTGTCAGAAGTGGGATTGCACCTGTCTGTCAGAGGTCATATATTGTCTTTATCATATTTCTGCATGTAAACTCCAAACACACCCTAAGACAGGACATTATATTATTAATGATGCCTCTCTGAAACTCTGTGCTTTGAGTTGGGCCATTTGAGTCACTGTTATTGCTGCCCTAGTCTGTCTTGTGTCTTTAATCAATAATCCTTATCAGATTGGATTAAAATGACAGGAGGTGCTTTTACAGGAGCTCCTCTTATTTTATTCCCACCCAGATCTACCATGTCTGAGTTTTACATCTCATCCTCTAAGAACATTAGACTGAATTATCTACTGTTTTTTTTTTCTTTTTTAGCAAACTCATCATCAGTCCTGTCTGTAAATAAATCTCTGTGATTTTCCAGGCAGACGTCTTCTCATGTTTATTTTTTTTGTCTGCTGTTACTCATCCTATTTACTATTTTAACCACTAAAAACCTTCACAGATAAATATAAACAAATAAATGCGGTGGTCAGGTCGTGTTTCTTCCAGCTCAGAGTGATCTCCAGACTAAAAACATTTCTTATTTCCTCAAGACTGGATTACTGAAACGCACTGTATTTTGGAACAAACGAAGCATCCCTTTCAGGTTAAGAGCTAGTTCAAACTTCTCTGCTAGATTACTAACTGGAACAAAGAAAAGAGAACATATCACTCCAGTCTTGGCCTCCTTACATTGGCTTCCAGTGCATTACAGAATTCGGTATAAGATTTTATTGATGGTTTTTAAGGCCTTGAATAGGTGTACACCTACTTATATTGGAGACATGCTGAACATGTACTTACCAGCAAAAACGCTAAGGTCATTGGAACTGTCACTTTTGTGTGTCCCAAGGACTCATCTCAAATCTAAAGGAGATCGTGCTTTTGCTGTTGCTGCACCAAAGCTCTGGAATGGTCTTCCAAGTGTTATTAGATCCGCTGCATCAGTAACTTTTTTTTAAATCTAAGCTTAAAACCTCTTTCTATCAGCAGGCTTTCAGCAGCTTATCTGTTGAGTGACGAACTGTAGGGTTGATGTTTGTTTTTATATGTATGTTTTGTGTGCATTAGGTGGTGTCTGGTGGAGATGTTTTCTTTGTAAAGCACTTTGGATTTAAATGTGCTATATAAATAAAATTCACTTACTTACTTTATTTACTAAATAAATATTAACGCTTTTAAAGAGTCTTTTAATAATTTACTTGGTCTGGATGGTAGATCTTTCACTAAATACCCTACCTCAAAAATCTTTTGTAGAAATAAAAGAAACTAAAATCTATAACAAAAGCCTAATATTGTTCACTTCCGGTTCAACACATTACATCATAAAGTCATCCTGAACACTAGAGGGCGCTGTGAGTGAGTGAAGTTACACTTTGACAGAGTTAAAAACTATGCACTTTGATTACATTTTTTAATGCCCAACATTTTATTACCTTTAGAATGTTTACACATTTTTAAACATAAAATTATCTGTGACTGGACAGTATCGCTGTGTTTTTTCTAATCCAGCCTGGTTTTGTGCAGCAAAGCGTTAGCATTTCGGCTAATGAGTGCTGTTGATTGGTCAGCGAGCTGCTCATTGGGTGAGCAGAGCTACTGTTTTAGTTTTAAAACTGATGTTTAAAGTCATATAAAGACATGAAAGTGGTGCTGATTCGTTGTATGTAGTTGTGTTTTTGTGATAAACCGCATTAATGAGTATTAAGAAGATTAATTATTTAGAAATTAGAGTTTTACACTAAAGCGCAATACGAGCTAATTAATTTTGGACTCAGTAGCGCCTCTAGTTTCCCAACCAGGACAAGAAGTGCCAGTTATGTCTGATAAACGAATTAGACTGTGACATCAGACTCTGATAAACCATTAGAAACTCACTCCTGTAGTTATTTAATGGTCAGGAGGTTCATCACTGAGGAGATGTGGAACATGTTAAAAGCAGATATCCTGATAAACTAATCAGGTTAAATACTAGACCGTTCACAGTGATCAGGAGGTTTGTTTACTTCTCTTTCCTGAAGATGTTTTGATCTACATCAACCAGCCATAACAGTAAATGTGTCTGTGTCACCTAAACAGCCTCGACTCGAGTCATGGACTCTTCTAGACCTCTGAAGGTGTCCTGTATTAGCAGCACATTGATCTGCTCTCAGATGAGGTGGAGCTCCAGCAGATGAGACTGAGGATCTGGAGACTGTTGGTAAGTACTGATGGGCATCACACCAGCCTTAATGTTTCAGAGACCCAGTCCTCTAACTAAAACAGTGGTGCTTGAAAGTTTGTGAACCTTTTAGAATTTCACGTAAAAATTCATGCAAATCACACAAATGAGACTAAAATATTAGACTTGGTCATTTATTTGACATGTCTGAGTTCTGTTCTAAACCTTTAGGATTAGGATCATCTGAGGAAACTTCTAAAGGGTTCACAAACATTCAAGCACCCCTGTATTTAGACTTTGTCAAAGTGTCTCAAGTTGAAGTGTGCAGACTTAGATACAGGGACAGCAGTCAGTCCAGGTAGCATCTCAGAAGCCACTAACTGTGTTGTAGAGCCGCTGTTGTGGACTTTAGTACAGTGTAACAGTGGTCGATCACTGACCAGAGAACACTGATGCCAGAGGGGCACGACTCTGCTGAGTGGTACAGACAGTCTGTAAGACCTGAGTGACTTTGTAAAGGACTAAGCAGAATATCTCTAAAAGGTTTGTGGGATTCATCCAGTCAGCAGTGGTCAGTACCTACAAACAGGTGTTTAAAACGGGCCTAGGTTCCAGAATGTTGAGCCATTTCCATTACAAGCTCCTGTTGGCTGCTGCTAATATCCACTTTGAGGTATTTTGATTGGTTTTCAATGGAATTACCTCTACAAAGTAAAACCAGTAAAAACGCCTTCCAGTGAACACAGACACACACTAACGTGCTGTAATGATCAAAATAGGAGTTCCTAATAACAATAAAACAGAACTACAAATGGCTTCAATCTGCTGTCGTGACTTGTGTCCTAAACGCTCAGACTACAGGAATGTGCTGCTAGATGAACGAGTGATTAGAAGAGAATGAAAAAGTGAAGAGGAATGAAGGGAAGACTTTCCAGGCAGTCGGTGGAGGGATGACTACAACTGCTGATGGATGAGCCTGGAAATAGCTGTGGATAAGAAGCTTCAAAACAAATGCATAACTCACGTCACGCTCAGTAAAAGAGGCTCGTAAGGAGGACTGTCACCACCAGCACAGTGCACAATCCCAAAATATTTAGGTGATTTCATGCCAGTTATTCATCTTCTAATTCATGTTTGGTGAGTTCTCCAGAATAATATCTCATCATCATTATCATCATTATTATTATTATTATAAGAGCTGACGTCCAAATCTCATTTACTGACTAATAAAACTAAATACTAACCCTGAGCTCTCAGAACTACTTCTCAGTTTTTGCTAATCATTATAAAATCTCCTGTTATGAGTAAAGGGTCTGTGCGCAATGGGGATCCATGTGTAAACCTCTGAAATAATGAGGAGAAACAAGGAAAAAGTCCTGATTAAAAGAAAGAAACCTTGGGTGGAACTGAGGCTCTTTAGGAGAACCCCCGTCATTTATTTATTGAGGAAAATTATCCAATATTACAGTCTGTGAGAGATCTACAGTCTGATCTTCACAACATGTTTGTGGAAGTGTATCATGGCAAATTTGTGAGGAGCTCAGAAAAAGAGCTGTTGATGCTCATCAGGCTGGAAAAGGTCACAAAACCATCTCTAAAGAGTTTGGACTCCACCAATCCACAGTCAGACAGATTGTGTACAAATGGAGGAGAGTCAAGACCACTGTTACCTCCTCAGGAGTGTCGACCAACAAAGATCACTCCAAGAGCAAGGCGTGTAATAGACAGCGAGGTCACAAAGGACCACAGGGTAACTTCATGAGTCCAGCATCAGGAAAACACTGAACCACACTGGTGTACATGGCAGGGTTACAAGGAGAAAGCTGCTGATCTCCTAAAAGATGATTACTGTCCATCTGCAGTTTACTAAACATCACATGGACCAGTCAGAAGAACTACTGAACAAAGTAGATCTTTTTGGTTTAAATGAGAAGAGTTATGTTTGGAAAAAACACGGCATTCCAGCATAAAAACCTCATCTGTGAAACGTGGTGGTGGTAGTGTCAGGTTTGGGGCTGTTTAACTGCATCTGGGACAGGACGGCTTGAACAATGAATTCTGAATTATAGCATCACATTCTAAAGGAAATATTTAATGTTTAAATGGGTGTAAGAGCACATCTGGACATTTTTAACCAAAATCATAAACCTTCTGTGTAAACATCAGAGAACAATCACATCTAAACTTTGAAGAAAAGAAATGTAAAAAAAACATGGAACAACAGACCCGTGTGGTCCTTTAAGCAGATCCAGTCCTGTATGTGTTCATGTTAAACTGATGTAATGAACAGAGAATGTATTAACAGGAAAGCTTGTTATTCACATTTTAGTCTTTTATGAATGATGTGAAGTTCTGCTGTGAACAGACCCACTCTGATTGGTCCTCAGCTGTATGTCTAAGAGTTCTGGATAAGAAACCTTTGATTACAGGACTTTTGAGAGAATCCTGTGTAGAGAAATGGATTCTGGACCAAAGCTCACCTTTCACTAGAAGCCCAGATAACCAAACTGAAGATCTCTTATTCTGGACCCGTTATGAGAAGAACCGGTTGAGTGAATGAGGACCAGCGGATCTGTTGGTATAATCAGAGGAAGTCACCAGAAGTCAGCCTCCTGGTTTGGAGTCTTTTTTTCTTGTTGAGTTCCCTCTTAAACGGTGCGTATGGATCATAAATACTGTAACAGGACCGAAGAGGATGGAGAGACTGCCAGGTTCTTTTAATTGCTCTTAATAGAACAAGAAACGAGCAGCCTGGGACTACTGAAGCAGGGCAGATACCCACCAGCAATGCATCACACACAAATGATGACTGTTTTAGTCTGGAATAACACATTCCCAGAGTTCCTGTGCCAGCCTTGCCCTGGCACAACAAAATCCAGTTCAGAAATAACAAAGGTGAGGGGTTCACTGTAGCCTTTAATATGTCCAAAGTCACACCATGAGTCTGTGGTGGCACCACAAGTGGACAGTGGGAGGAACTGACTGAATGTGGCACGTCTGTACAGCTTGATGCAGTAGGTGTTGGGCATGCCCTTCAAGACAGTGGTAGGGAGGCCAAGTGAGGAGTTGCCTGGCAAAGGGCATATAGAGCAATAGTCACCAACCGTCCTGGAGAAGCTGGTTTAACATCCAAACTCTCACATTTTGATTAATGAAGAACTGCTGAAGCCAATAATCAGATAAACCCAGTTCAGTTAGGACTGAAGCTAAAGTCTGTGGGTTTGGTGAGTATAGAGGGAACATCCTACACCTTTATGCCCACCCCTGCATGACCCACGAGACCGGAGAATTACTGTTCAGAATGAAGTGACAAACATAACAAAGCGTATGTTCAGCACATTGTTGTGTTTGTCACATATAAGACTTACAGTCCTTCTCATCTCCATCAGGCACAGTGTAGAGTGTACAGCTCTGTTCTGATGTGAGTTTATTTATAACGTAATAAAAACTCTAATCTGAGCTTTTATTTAACAGTCAGAAGGACAAAAGTGATAAATATAAACATACTAACACACTCGACTCAACGTTAAGACAGAATAAGACCTGTTCTGGAAGGGGTCACGGTTCCCCTGGTTCAGAACCCTGTCAACCATTTTGGTGCTCCAGGATTCTTTAAAATTCTGTGAATCATGTGACTTCCTGTCCTGTCCTGGGCTTAGTTGGGATAGTGTGATGCCCTGCCCTGCGCCCAATGAGGGGACTAACCGTGACCCTGATGAGGATTAAGCAGGTGAGATAATGGATGGATGTGACTTCCTTTGTATTCTGAATCCCTCTAGGAGTCTGGTCTATCATTGGCCATTGGTCATGTGGTCCTTAGCCCATCTGACTCAGGTTTTAGCCCTTTAGTCTGGTAGAGTACAGTCTGCAGAGGAATCTCAGCTCTTCACTGTTTGGCTGTTTGTTTGTTTGTTGTTGACCCTCATCTTGTGGTTCCCCAATCATCAGTTTAACAGGTAACAGGTGAGCTGATCTAGGCTGAGTACAAAAGACACTAAAGCTTTACTCTTTATAAGTAAGGATGGTTGTGCTTCACTACTTTGGGCTGAACTTGGTCAGTCAGTACAGAGACGATGTGTCTCTTACAGCACCTACAGTCATAACATCAGGTAAAGATTCAGGTAGTCAGAGGAAACCTCAGTGTGTAAAGTGTGTAAACACTAAACCTGCTGTGTGTAAGTCCATCCAGTCCTCCGGTCGTGTTACTGTGACAGAAACATGAGCTCAGGAGCACTTTAGACACTCAGTCACTTCTCAGCATCCAGCTCAGCATCACCAAACACGGCATCACCCGACACGGCATCACCCGACACGGCATCACCCGACACAGCCTGACTCTGTTACAGAGGAGACAGAGATTCATTTAGTGCAGAAACACCGGAGAGGTTTCTGCACCTGAACCCACCTGAGATGGGCTGAAAGACACAAACATGTTCTGTGCTCAGAAGAGTCCATGTTTCAGCTGGTTTTTGGGGAAAAATACATCAGATGCCAGTGATGTGGAGGCTTATGTGGGTGTTTAGGAGATACAGATGCTGTTGTTTCTCAGGAGCTCGATGTCAGACCTCATTCTGCACATATTATAATAGTGTGACTTCAAAGACATAGTGTGTGTGTGTGTGTGTGTGTGTGTGTGCAGCTCAGCTCTTGTTTCCAGCAACATTGGACACAAATTCCACTTTTAAAACTAAAATAATCAGTATCCTCCATTCCCTGTGGAAGTATAATTAATAGAAAAGGTGATGTAATGCAGTAGTAAACATGCCTCTGTCCCAACTTTTTTGAGTGTGTTTATATTCAACAAACTGCAAATCTTTTATTGTCTGTTGCCTAAACGTTAAAGTTCATGTGGTTTTTGGTGGAAGTGTCCCAGCTTTTGTATTACAGGAGGTTTTGTATTGATCAGCGCTGCCTGAGCGGTGTGTGAGCCTCAGCGTTTGCGTCATTACACAGTTAATGACAAAATCAGTTTGAGTTCAGATGAATGAATTGAGCTGAATTGAATTGAGCAGAGGAAGCGTATTGTTTTGACAGATCCTGAAATGTCCGTGTTTATGTTCTCGTTTCCCAAATTGTGTAATTGCCACTCGACGCAGATCAAGTTGGTCTGCAGTTTATGTTTATAAATTCCTCAAAAAGACCTCGGCCTGACCTTGTAGAACAACCATCAGATAATGAGCTCTGCTAAAAGCTTAATCTGATTTTCTTACCAAAACACTGTGTCATGCCAGCTTTCTGCACAAAACAACAGCTCCGTCTTCATCTGCGCGAGTTCCTACACAATCGATACCGACCTTCACTCCGGACTCGGCCAGCATCACTCTTCTTCTGTCTCTGGAGGCCAATAAGAGCACAGAGACATTAGGAGATCTGGCCTTTATGGACATATTCAGCAAATGGACGGGCAGGGAAATGACACCTGATCACGGACAGCGAGACGATGTGAGTCATTAATGAGACCGCTCCACACATCCACACCGGAGGGTGAAGAAACTCCCAAATCAGAGCTGAGTTGTCTCTAATGGTTCATTAGAACAGCACCAAACGTTTAGGCCAAAGCAGATCCACCGTTCACCATTTTCATCCACCCGTCCACGCCCCATACTTCTCTTTAGTCCTCTTTAGAGAACCTCCTCAAGGAGCCCAAAACTGAAGAACAGGGCTGGCTTTTAAGCCTTATACTTAAGAACCAGAGGTAACATCGTACTTTAAAGTCCTTAAATTCAGAGTTTTAACTAGCCAACTAATTCACCTGAAGTTCATGTGCTGTTCCACCTCAGAAACAGTAGAGGGCGCTAATTTTCCTTTAAAAGTCACCGCTGCGCTGGTTCTATGCCCGGCAAAGGCACATTTATACATTTGAAAACATGCTGACTGCTCCTGCTATTACAGAGACTTCAGCTGTGTGTACTGTGGTGTGGTGTAGTGTGGTGTGGTGTATTGTGGTGTACTGTGGTGTGGTGGGTACCATTACAGCATCACTACAAGGGTGTTTCAGTCAGTTCTGAACATAAATGTAGTGGTTTTTATTAAATCATTTTGTTCATGTAAAAGTAATCATTTACAGATTATTGGTTGATAAACACGTTGAATTAAAACTGTAACTAAAAGTTATTTTTCTGTGTAGTCGTGCAGTAAACAAACCGTTTTGAATAATCATTAAAAAAATCAATAAAAATGTATTTCTTGTTAAGAAATGGCTAAAATCAGTCAATCAATCAAAGTCATTTACACGTGTGTGTGTTTTATTTAGTTTTTTTATGGGAAAAGTTGTTTGTGGTGCCGTTTTGCCTGGACTGACACATGAAGAGTTAACTGTGTGCTTATAAACTTGATGTGTGATGTTTTTGTTATTTTTAGGCGTTTAAATGATTAGTTATTAGTTTTAGATGCCTAATGATACTTTAGTCCTGAGTAAATGTCTGTAAATCTGTTGATCATTAGCAGTCTCTTCAGTAGTAGTGCAGTATGGGTAGTTTTTCCTGAAGTACCTAAAATATACATATAACATTGACCACCTACATAATAATTGGTTAACCATCCTTGGCTCGGCGCTGATCCTCACTGCTCCTCTGCTCATTATAGAGGTTAACTGGTCCACTGTGGTGTGTCTATTGCTCTGTAAACTCACCAGAGTTGTTGGCATCACTGGGAGACACTCAGTGTACAGAAGTCCAGTCTCAGTACAGCTTCACTACAGCAGCTCTACAACATCACACAGTCAGAGGTGTGTGAGATACGACCTCCACCATGTTTCACATCTACACTATTATCATCAGCACCAGTCACATCACGTCCTTTACACATGATACTGTTTTACACTCTGATACAGCTGACTGTGCTCTTATTTATACAGTAAACACAGTCACATGACCTCTGTGACGTCCCAGGCTGAACCAGCGGTGGTCATAATTTAATGGTCTTTGAGGATGTCCTCAGATATTGAAGGCACTTTGTTCTGCAGTGTGTTTTAGTTTGGTTTTAGATTAGATTTGTATCTTTTGAAAGCACACAGATCTCCTTTTCTCTAAACTTGTTCCACATGTTGGATGAAGGAGTTTTATAATCATTTCCATTGTTTTGTTTGACAACATGGTTTCTGTCAGTTAACTCTTTAAGGTCTGTAAGACAGAAAGGTTCTCCATCAGTTCAGATCTGAGTGTTTATACACCAGCTACATAAAAAATACTAAGTGTTGATGACTTTATCTTCAAATGATCCGTTTTATGATTTGTAACCTGTTTATTGTTGAAACGGTAGGAGCTTTTAGATTTTAGTCACATTTATTTGCGGCTGCGCAGCACTAAAGGGACTTTATGCAGGTTGAGGGCGCCGTCAGCTGAGCGCTCCGTTCTATTTGTTTGGGACTCAAACATCATCACATATAGTCAGGGGCATCATCGTGGGGTGAACAGTGGGACTGTAAGTGGGGGGAGGACTCTTCAGGAGTGTGTAAATAATATATTATTGTTATTATTAATATTAATATTCTGCTCTTCATAGGGCTCAGAATTTGGTGCCCCTGTTTATAGTAACTGAAGGTATGACGCAGCATTAGGAGCAGAATCTGGCAGGTAATGAGGGTCAGTTTGGTTTGAGATGGTGTCCTTTGTAGCTCAGAATGAGACGACAGTAGTTATACGCTTTGGTTAGTTATTATTATTATTATTATTATTAGTTATTATTAGTTATTATTATTAATGATTTGTTTAGTATTCAGTGTTTGGCTGAAGCTGTCCAGGCAGGAAGGTGAAAAACGAGATTTCTCAGCACTTTTCCTGAAGTGGATGTTTGTAGAAGTGCAGGTCTTATTGGACCGCTTTGGCTCTGCTGGGTAAGGACTCTGGTAAAGTATGAGCTGTTTGGGATCCTGTGAGTCTGTTTGTTGGCTGAAGGAAACATCTGAGGCCTGACTTACATCTCCACGTTAACGCCGAGCATCTGAGGACATAAACAAACCAGTGATGAATAAAAAGACTTCAGCGGTGTTCTGACCCACTGACCTCCAATAACAGCAGGAATCAGCCCCAACCCAACAGAACCAGCAGAACCAGTGATGAGCTGAACTCTTAATAATCTGATCATAATCTGGTTTCTGCACTTAATCTGATTATCATGTACACTCATGATTCCTGAGATCAGAGTAAACCTGATAAAGACTTACGCTCAGTAATCTGGGGGGGGGGGGGCTTCCCAAAAACTCTCCATAACCTCGTACTTAAGAACATCTTTACAATTACGTACGTTTCCATAAAAGTAATGTAGTGAAACTCGTTTGTAAATGTGTTCTGACCCACTCACACCTCTTAACGAGAAGTTCATCTGCAGTTCTACCTCAAAAAAATCACAGAAACACTAAAAACAACCATAATAGTCTTAAAACTAAAAATACCACAGTAATAATCTTAGAATTAGAAATACGACAATAATAATATTAGAACTGGAAAAATGCTAATAATCATAGAAGTACAAGTACATAATAAAAGTCTTAAATCTAGAAACACAATAATAGTCTTAGAATTAGAAATGCAATGAAATAGTCATTCATTCATTATTCATTCATTATCACACCCGCTTAATCCTTATTAGGGTCGCGGTTAGTCCCCTACCCCCTCACTGGGCGCAGGGCAGGGCATTACACTATTCAACTAAGCCCAGGACAGGGCGCCAGTCCATCGCTGGGTGACACACACACACACACACACACACACACACACACACACACACACACAGACACAGACACACCTACGGACAATTTTTAGAGTACCCAATTCACCTGACCTCCATGTTTTTGGATTGTGGGAGGAAACCGGAGACCCCGGAGGAAACCCACGCAGACACGGGGAGAACATGGAAACTCCGCTCAGATGGGGAATTGAACCCAAGACCCAATAGTCTTAAAACTAAAAACACCACCGCTATAGTCTTAAAAGTAGAAATCATAGCTTTGGAACTATAAAATACTGTAAGTCTGATAATACACCACGTGATTCAAATGTAAGATATGACTTTTAAAGTCAGTCTGAGATGTGAAACAGGATTTTGGTGCTGATCCGGACCTGATCGCCGGATTATTGATTGTTTGTTCAGGCGTGTAGTGTGTTAATGATCTGACGTTGTTATTTATTTATAAAACAGTGCTGAGGTCAGTCTGAGGTCAGTCTGAGTTTGGTTTAGTTGGGCTGACTCGACCCGGCCTGTTTCCTGTGTGATGTGATTAGTGTATCAGGTCTGTAATGTCCCCTCAGTCATCAAACTTCTGCTTTAAAAACACTGCAGGAGGGAGTTCCTGGTGACACTGATGTGGTGGTGGTGTGTTAGAGCTGCTGGAGACACACACCTACCTTGTTGGTCCAGCTTGTAGATGTAAAGTCACAGACAGTGTTTGGTGCAGGGCTCCAGAGTGTGGTCTCAGTGGTGGCACTAAATAAAATGTGAGGTGGCACCGCTTTTGGCTGTAGTTTATGATGCTGTCGTGAGTTTGCCTGCCTGTGAGGCTTCTCTCAGCCACCAGAGGGAGCCAGCGGCCCCTAATCACAGGTAAGTGAGCGCTTAAGTTGATTGATTGATGGATGGATGACTTGCTGGGTAGTTTTTGGCTCTGTTAGGGTTTCCTGTAAAGCAGCTCTGCTGGATATGAATGTTGATTAACAAGTTGAGGAGGTGTGTGTGTGTGTGTGTGTGTGTGTGTGTGTGAGAGAGAGAGAGAGAGAGAGTGTATGTGGCTGGTAAAAGCTGCGCTGATGCTGAAATGATACAGAACACACATGTTGGCAGGTCTAACATCTAACAGTGGAGTCATAAACACAAATGAGACTGAGACGAGACTGAGACGAGACTGAGATGACTCCTTTAGTTTCAGGACCAGTCTGGAGTTCTATGAGACCATCACTAAGGTTTCACATCCTGTCCATCACATTTCCATTCAACCATAATCTAATATCTCAGAGCACCAGCTGCCTTACAAGCTGTTCACAGGTAGGCATCTACACCACCACTAGGCAAGGATGCTGTAGGATGTCATACTGTACTACTTCCTGCTGTTCAGTTATACTCGGTCACCTTACCCCAAATCATCTGACCCTACTCCTACATTCCTCTGTGCCAATGCTGCCACTCGCAGATTCCACTTTGGTCCTGTTTTTTTTTGCGGCTGGTGCAGCTGCTTTTATCAGCCCATCTTTTACCCCAGCATATCATTTCTTGACTTGCCTCTGCACATTTTAAATTCCTCAGCTAAGCTGGTTTGGTAGGTTTTCCGTCCTTTTTGTAGGTTCTTCACCTCAGGACTCGGAACCTGACGTTCTGCCAAATCTAAACTGGCGACTAAAACACCTTCAGACAGCAGCAGGGGTCAAGACTGACCTGGGATTACAATCCTCTGTATCTGTGATGTTAATTAAACTGATTTTAGATTAGTTTCCCTGCTCTGAGCTGGTTTTCCAATATGGCCGCTGCAGCATTCAGCTACACAAGTTTTTTATTCCTGTTATATTGCGTATTGCAAAGCAATGTGCAATATACTGTTATTCGATTTTGCATATATTCTTCTTCTTCTTCTTCTTCTTCTTCTTCTTTCGCCGGATTTTTAACGCGCTTCTTGTCCCGCAGTTTTCGAGATATCGACACCGTTCCAACTCCAGATTGTTCGGTCCGATTGTGTGATACGGGCT
>BRDA01055717.1:9878-22183 GCA_036984385.1 Crenuchus spilurus | reverse complement strand
TGTACTGCAGAGTGTCTGGTTTTGTTAGACTGTGTTGCAGAGTGTCTGGTTTTGTTAGACTGTGCTGCAGAGTGTCTGGTTTTGTTAGACTGTATCACAGTGTCTGGTTTTGTTAGACTGTATCACACAGTGTCTGGTTTTGCTAGACTGTATCACACAGTGTCTGGTTTTGTTAGACTGTATCACACAGGGTCTAGTTTTGTTAGACTGTATCACACAGGGTCTAGTTTTGTTAGACTGTATCACACGGTCTGGTTTTGTTAGACTGTATCACACAGGATCTAGTTTTGTTAGACTGTATCACACAGGGTCTAGTTTTGTTAGACTGTATCACACAGGGTCTAGTTTTGTTAGACTGTATCACACAGGGTCTGGTTTTGTTAGACTGTATCACAAAGGGTCTAGTTTTGTTAGACTGTATCACACAGTGTCTGGTTTTGTTAGACTGTATTACACAGGGTCTAGTTTTGTTAGACTGTATCACACAGTGTCTAGTTTTGTTAGACTGTATCACACAGTGTCTAGTTTTGTTAGACTGTATCACAGTATCTGGTTTTGTTAGACTGTGTCACACAGTGTCTGGTTTTGTTAGACTGTATCACACAGTGTCTAGTTTTGTTAGACTGTATCACACAGTATCTGGTTTTGTTAGACTGTACTGCAGAGTGTCTGGTTTTGTTAGACTGTGCTGCAGAGTGTCTGGTTTTGTTAGACTGTACTGCAGAGTGTCTGGTTTGGTTAGACTGTATCACAGTGTCTGGTTTTGTTAGACTGTACTGCAAAGTGTCTGGTTTTGAAAGACTGTAATGAACAGTGTCTGGTTTTGCTAGAATATATCACACAGTGCCTGGTTTAGAAGCATTTGAGCAGTGGAGTCACTCTGGGCTGAAGTGACTACAGCCCATGAAGCTACACTAAACTGAACATTAAAGAGAATCTCTCAGTACAGATTACACTCATTCATGTATTAATTAATCTCTGCTCACCTGCTGTCTAAAATGACACTACATATCATAGAGCAGTGCACCATATGCACACCTCAGACTCACTATAGTCCTCTGAGCTTTCATATGTGCAGAACTGCAGAGTTAAAATGAACTGACATTTCAATGCACATGCCAGGATTAAATGTGCTATGTGACCCCAGTACCATATGAAAAAGGTGTGTGTGTATGTGTGTGTGTGGTTGGTGCAAAGCCAAATTTAATTTAAATGCACAGCAGGCTAACAATTGTTCAGAGAATTCTCAAGTCAGCCATCTGTGCGAAGAAAGCCTAACAGTACCCCGTCAAATAAACTGAAGTCCAGTTTATTGGAACCGTCTACCATATAGCTGCACTATATAAGTGAACAATTACAGAATGTAGTCCATCTGTTAACAAGCATTTTTCAGACTCCCTCCACTCCATTCATTAGGAATCAGGTTCTGACCACAGGACCACTGACAGAGATGATTTGGGTCACTGTCAGTGGTTTCATAACCTTCCCAATAACAATTGTGTTTAAGAAAATGTTATTCTTTTATATTTTTTATTTTAATATTCAAAATATCCAATAATAATGCAAGAACATCTGCCACCAAAAATATTAATAAATAATAATAAAAAAAAAACCATGTTCTTTTAGCATTACTTTGAAAACATTTGCTCATATTTAGATATTTAGAGAACCTTTATGTAAAGTTAGAAAATGTTTTTTTACCCTGGTAAGACCAGCGTAGCATTGACATTGTAAAACACATTATGTGAAGTGTGTAAATCTGCCTCAGCTGGCTTTTTTGTTTCTGTTTGCCTTAATTTAATAATAATCTGTCATTATTCAGCCTCAGGCCTGCTGGTAGGTCAGTTCTGTTTCCATCTTATGATTTGCTTTGATTCATTCATTCTTTATGATCAAAAACCACAGAAGCTCTTTTACCCAGCACATCTTTTCAGCCATGTTATAGATTACTCACTGACCCAGAGGCTGTCCGGCAATGACCCTGGCATTTTCTCCTGCCACCGCAGAACGGGCATTCCTCTCGGTGGCATACTGGACAAATGCAAAGCCCTTGTGCACTGAGCAGCCTGTGATTTTGCCATACTTGGCAAAGATGAGCTCAATATCAGACTTCTTCACCACAGTGGTGTTGAGATTACCAATGAATACTCTGGAGTGGAGCGAGCGAGCGTCCGTCTTATTCGTCACGTTGCTGGTCGGTGTCTTACCAGTCATTCTCCTCACTCTAGAGTCCTGAAACACACACACACACACACACACACAAACACACACAAACACACACATACACACACACAAACATACACACACACATACACACACACACACACCATACACACACACACACACACACATATATATAGCCAGTTAATTAAATGTTACCAACAGACAAGGTTCCTAAATTGACCCTTTAAGATTTCTGGGGTATGTTTAGTTTTGTTTCTAGGATAAAATCTGTGTGGAAAAAAATTTGGATTTTTTTTGTCCCTGCCGACAGGAGCGCCAACTCCAGAGGGTTAAAGCCCAGTTTCCTTGCATGCTTCACCACCCAAATAATTCCTGGACAACATTGGTACTGTGGTCAGAAACTAATAAGTGATCTAAATGACAGAGGCTTACTTTTAAATTATACAGTAACAGATGTGCTACAGTCTGTAACTGTGTACCTGTACACAGGACCATCACTGCCACAGTGCCTTTCCTGTCACTGGGGTGATAACCTGAACTGTTTATCTTCAGTATGATTAGGTAAGCAAACGTAACTGTAGCAGATTCTGTTGTAGTTAATCTCTTTGAAGTTGTAAAGACTCTTCTCACCTGCATTAACTTCAGACTTTTACAGTTATTTTACTGTTTTAAAGTTAGAAGTTAATTTCTTAACTGTAAATTAATTTAATTCAAAAAGGGACAGCTGTCATTTTATAATTATTACACAGAAAGTTGCTTAGCCTTTTTTGTTTTTATGTTGATAATGTTGAAGAGTCTAATATTCTAATAATTTGAGATTCTGTATTTCTGATTTTCAAGAGTCACAAGTCATACTGATCAACAGTAAAACAACAAAACAGCTTGAAAAGTCAATTCACATGTAATGTAATTATTATAATTTTTTTTTTTTTCCAAAATGTTCAGATTTTTTGATGTGGCACTGTGCAAATACACTTTATCCAGTAACAATTTATAATAACTTTCATTAATAGCTCATTAACTAATGATTAATAACTGTGAACAAATCATTAGTTCATGAGAATTTCATTAAGAAATAATTTACTAAATATTTACTAATGATTTATTAATGATTTATTAATGATTTATTAATGATTTGTTAACATTTGCAAAAATGAATACAATCATTAGTAACTACATGAACTGTCATTTATAAACATTTGTTCATGTTCAAATTCTCATGAATTAATGATTTATTCACAGTTATTAATCATTAGTTAATGGCTTATTAATGAAAGTTATTATAAAGTGTTACCCTTTATCCTGGAAGAGGAGAACCTTTTTGAGACCATGTTGTACCGTTTAGGTGACTTTTACTTTGTCTGGTGGGGCAAATTGCCATCTTCTTAACCACTTAATCCTGCTCAGAGTTGTGGTGAATCCCACTAGCCCTTCATTGGGTGCTGGGCAGTGCATTACACAAACTTAACTGTAGCCTGAACATGTGCTAGTCCATAGCTGGGCACACAGACAAACACTTACAACTTGGAGTAACCAATTCACCTGACCATGTTTTTTTTACTGTAGGAGGAAACCCACACAGAGAACATGGAAACTCCATTAAGGGAACATGCTAAACACCAAGCCATCATGCCACCCTGCATAGTGCCTATTTCTAAAATTGTGGAGATATAGGGTAGGTGGAGCTCACAAAGTGGTCAGTGAGTGTAAGAGTAAGTTGAGAAAGTAAGGTTTCTACTCTGTTCTGTCCATTCTGATTTTGTTATTTATGCTTATGTTATTTTTAATGCTCTTGAGCTGTTTTCCCATTAAAACATTATGCAAGACTTACCTGTATCATTACCAGGGGTGGCCAACTCTGGTCCTGGAGAGCCGAATTCCTGCACAGTTTGGTGATCTCCCTGATCAAACACACCTGATTCAACTCAGCAGGCAATTAGCAGGTTTAATTGTAGTGTCAGAGCACAAAGATCACCAAACTGTGCTGGACACCGGCTCTCCAGGACTGGAGTTGGCCACCCCTGCATTAGACTAAATACAAACAAACTTTAATACAGTAAAAAGTCTTGAAAAAAAGTCATGCTGTGATCTAGTTGGAAGAACTTTTTGTTCAAGATGTTGTTGATTCCATCACTTTAACATACTGAAGTACTGATCAACCAAACCAGGTACTGGATGAAAACGACACATAATACAGCACTCACACAAAGAGAGGTTTATAAAGCAGTAAACCAGGTTGTAATTGTAATTTTCTAGAAGCCTAAAACTTTGGAACACTGCTGTAAGTGAATAAAACCCTTTTCCTCCCTGAGTGGCCTTCTCACATTCTTTTATAAACTCCTGAATGTCTCAGGCTTGAAAAGTGCTTTTCTGAGGAAGTGTGTGCTGCAGTAGGGGCAGGCATGCTGGATGCGTGAGCTGTAACGTGTTGACACCAGAGCAGATCGTGGCACGGCCGGGATTCTGAGAGGTGTGAAGTTCACACTCAGAAACACAGGAATTAGTCTCAGCGGAGAATACTCTGCCCACTCTTTTACAGGTCACATTACAGATACACACTTGCCAAACTAAATGGGATTTTTGCCAGTGTGCACTACTACTCAAAGGTTTGGAGTCATCCCCATTAAACTGAACATTTACAACACATTTTTATTTAATTTAATTATTTTTATTCTCAAATCTTTGGAGACTGATAAAAATGCTGCTGCTTTACATCCTCAGTCTTCAGTCTTCTAGGTGAAAAGTGCGCTACAAAGCAGAGAAACAAATGAACTACAGTCTGTAAGGCATGGAGCTGATAAAATGGAAAATCGACAATGATTCAAGGCATGTGCACTTATTGAAGTCATTGTGTATGTGTATACAGCCACGGCTGGCCCTGTATGTCTCTCTCTCTCTCTCTCTCTCTCTCTCTCTCACACACACACACACACACACACACACAAATGGTCCTCAGGCACTGTGGATAGGGCTACCCACCGCTTTGGTTTGGCTGCCCACACTAGCATGTGTGTGTTTCACTGATGGTATAAACGTGGAGGTCAAACTCCTTTGTGTGCAAGTACATTAGTCAATCATTGTGCACTTCCACTGGACTTTATTTAATTGAGTAGCCTAAATTTTTAATGCTCTTTAAACTGTGCACACAATACACCTATACATGTGTAGGAATGCTTGTAATCGTTGTTAGAAGTAAAAGGCAAAAAAAAATAGATAATGCTCAATCCCAGCCAGAACCACTGCAAAGAGGGTGGACTCAACATTGCAGACTCAACAGTCCAGAGCAGCTTTAAAAGAGAGACAACGCTGCAAAAGCAAGTGAAGATAGGAAAATCACTAGAGCCTTGAAGAAAAAGAAAAAAAGCAAAATAACAGCCAAAAAACTGCACACAGCATGCAGAGTTTAGTGAAAAATATCCCGATTCATCATCTACAGAAGAGTCTGAGAGGAGAGAAACAGAAACTGAAGTGCAAGAAGCAAACCTTTCAACACAAACAAAAAGAGAAGCAAAAAGATAACAAAGAAACAAATGAAACAAGTAAGTTGGAAAACAAAAATGTTCTGCTTGGTAGAGTTTTATCTCAAAATAAGACGGCAAGGTGATGTCAATAAACTGCACACCTGAAAGACTTATTGATTGAAAATGAAATGCAGCCTATACTCAAGTCTTCATTTATGCTTCAGTCTCTACATGTTGTGCCTAAAGCAGAGCCAATTTCACCATAAAATGAGAAGAACAATGTAGAATCAGTACTACATCTGCTAAAACAACAAATAACAGAAGAACCAAGGTGGAGAACCAGTGACACTAAATGCAGTATTTAGAAAAAATGCCAGAAACATGGACAAAATCAGCGTGGAGCAGAAATCTATACAGTGGCTGCTGTCCATGGTGCTTACAAACAAAAAGAGATCTTGACAGATTATAAGCAATAATGACTATTACATTAAAATGGACATTCATAAAAAAAGACAGTGAAACAATGCACTGTAACAAAAACTCACTCAAAATCACAAAATCAAGGACGTCATAACAGAAAGTAACACTTTTTACTCAAAGATATGAAATGTAACCGTATTTACTGACGTACATTTTGATATTAGGGGTGTAAGACAATATCAACACACTCGAGTGTGGCAATATTATGTTTTGTGATGCTGTATTAATTCTCAAAACCTCAGTATATATGTCTAATACTTCACATTGGCTTGGTGGTTAGCACGTTTGCCTCTCAGCACTGGGGTCTTGTTTTTAATTACCCACCTGGGTACAGTTTCCTCCCTCAGTCCAAAAACATGTAGGTCAGGTGAACTGGTTACTCTAAATTACTCTGGTGTGAGTTTGTATATGTCTGTGTGTGAGCCCAGTCATGAATTGGCACCCTGTCTGGGTCTGGCTGGAATGCCCTGCCCATTACCCAAAAGAGGGTTAGAGTTTCACCACAACATTGAACTGGATTAATCAGTTAAGAAGATGGATGGATGGGTAGTAAATTCATTTTGTGTTGTGTTTAACCTCTCAGCCAGTAGACATTGCACACTGTACATTGCAGTCTGTCTGAAAGCATTATACTCCAACAGGAACAAGTAATGGAAGAACACAGTGCTGACAGTTTTAAGCAATCCTAGCTGCTAACCTAGCAATATGTCACTTTGCTTACAGTAATGCAATAAAAAATATTAAACAGTGACCCCTATATCATGATATGTATCATATCACCAGTTTCTTGCCAACACACAGCCCCGCTATAAGAATCAAAGTTAGTCTGAAAGAAGCTGGAAGCGTATGCAGATTGTCCGTTTCAGTAAAAGTCTATTTACCTAATTAGTCTCAACTCAGAGGTTAAAATGCTGTTAAAATGTACAGGTCAAAAGCCTTGACAGATGAGGAAAAATAAGTTCTATTAGGAGGTGTGAACTGGTAAGAAGGGGTTTAGAGCATAAGTGTAAAAATGCTGGACGAGACTATGATGCCATTTAGCTTAATACACTGTATTTGAGTGAAGCTCTTAATCAAGCTGAAGTAGGGAAAGCTCAGTGCAGCACTGTGAGGAGAAGGGATGGTACAGTAGAGTGCTTTTAGTATAAGGACTAATTGGATGTGCGCTTTTAATGAAATGATAAAATGGGATGCTTTATATTAGTAGTTTTCTCGCTCGTTTTCTCTCTGCCTCTCTAGAACTCTCTGAGGTTGGAGTGGAGCCTGTGACTGCATATTTCCTTTGAGCAACTACAATTAAGGCATCAGCAGTTTGATAGAAGCTCATATCTTTAGAGCTCCATGATGGAGCTCATCTAGACAACCTTAATTACTTAACTTAATTAATTAATTAAATAAGACCTTGTCCAGTCTCCTGATTCACTAAGTGCCAGCCATCAACTGTAGTTGTCTGCATGAGTTGACTGGCTCATATAAAGGCTTTGCCAAGTTTGTTTGGGGTAGATTCATTAGCTTTGCCTGTGCAGGTCTGACTCTGCCAGTAACTGGTGCTCTAAGGGCCTCAGCCCTGAATGCTTTAAATAATCTCTAGCATGCAATCTCTGGCTCTTTTCACAGTAAATCTACCAGTGTTAAATCAACACTATTAGAGTTAAATTAACACTGGGGGTGTCAAAATGTAACACTCTCAGTGTTAATTTAACTCTAATAGTGTTGATTTAACATTGGCAGATTTACTGTGTAGCCATTAAATGCATTATTTAAGATAAGTCTACAAATATTATTTTGAAGTAAAAATAAATTTTAAAAATTAAAATAAACAGTGCAAGTTACATATTTAATATAACATATTTAGTCAACCCTAAACACTATACACACAGTAAATTTGCCAGTGTTAAATCAACACTATTAGAGTTAAATTAACAATGAGGGTGTCAAAATGTAACACTCTCAGTGTTAATTTAACTCTACTAGTGTTGATTTAACACTGGCAGATTTACTGTGCATCAACTAATGTACTTAAAATACAGAAGGATCCAGGAGGGGTGCAGGGCTTCAAATTGTGGCACAGAACCCTTAAAAGTGCCTCCTGTCACCTTACTATGCACTTTTTCTGGAAGATTGTTTACCAATCTTTTGATTTTTTTAAACCATAAAAGTACTTTGAGAAACCTTCTCTTTTTTCTGGTTCCTAAAGGAACCTTGAACAGGTTCTTAAAATAAAAAATAAAAATGCTACTGGATGTATTTTTGAGGGTTCTACCTGGTGTGACATATTGAAGAACCCATCATTTCAATGAAGAACTCCCCAAGGTGAACAGAAAACCTTAATTTTTAGAGTGTACTGTAAATTAATGTGTCAGGCTGTTGCATTGTTGCATTTTAACAACATGGTGAAGGTCGCCAGCTAACTGACTAAAACATTCTTTCATTTCACAAATGATGAATCTGTAATGAGTCACGATTCATGTATTTTTAATAGTCAGTCAATAAAAGTCTTTCTGATATGTCTGGTGTAACATTTTAATGTTGATATTCAGTTTCTGAGCTACACAACAACTTGCCCCATTCACTGCTACAAATAGTGCTCACTTGAGCTTTCAATCAAGGTTCAGCTCACAGTAAACCTGAAGAGCTGTTCCTGGTTTCTCCTGGGGGCTGCTCTTGCCCAACAAGAAAAAAAATCCATCTTTGGAGAAAGGATATTTCACGGTTGGCTTCTTCCACCTGTCTCTTGACTGAAGCAGTCTGAATAATAAATCTCTTCTCATCCCTTTTTCCTAGTCTCTCTAAAATAAGATTGTTGTGCACCTTTCAGACCTTCGCACAATCCGCTGACTGAATTTCCAAACAGAGAACTAATCATGTGAAGTTTGATAAGGTCTGATAGCTTTTTTAAGCAGTAGGAACTTGTGTCCTGAGCTTGAATGGAAGGAATACACTGACTGATCTCAGCACATACTGGATTCATGTACAGTAACAGTTGACCTAAACTGAACTGACATAATATTATAAACTAATTTGGGTAATATTTTGTTGGTCCTCCCCATACCACCAAAGCAGTTCCACTAAACACAAACATGAATTCTGCAAGACGTCTGATGGTGTCCTGTGGTATCTGGCAGATGTAGCAGATCCTTTGGGCAAGGCTGAGCTGCAGATCAGACTCACTGTTCCAGCACATCCCACAGATTGAGATCTGGGAATTTGGAGGGCACTGTCAGTTTGTAATCGCTAGTGCTGACTGTGAGCACCTGACTAGCTTTGCTCTTTCAGAGCCTGTCTGACCAAGCTGTCTGGTCATTACTATATGTGCATATTTTTCTGTCACATTCAACATGTCATCTATGAGAGTATTATTTTACTGTCTAATGTACTTATGTATTTACTGTATGTATTTACTGTGTAAATGACAGAGAAGTAAGTATCTATTTATAAAGTATTTTTCTGTCCTTGGTGCTGAAAATGATTTACAAAGTAATGTGGCTATTGAAATACTGTTTAATGTAAGAAGGAAGGAAGAGAGGAATGAAGGAAGGGAGGAAGGAAAGGAGGGAGGGAGGAATGATGGAGGGAAGGAAGGAAGAGATGAATGAATGAATGAATGAGTGGATGAAGGAAGGAAGGATGGGACGAAGAGAGGAATGAAGGAAGAAAGCAAGGAAGGAAATATGGAAGGAAGGAAGAAAGGAAAGATGGAAGGAAGAGTGTACTGAAGGAAGGAAGGAAAGAAGGAAGGAAGAGAATAATGAAGGAAGGGAGGAGGGACGAAGGTAGAAAGGAAGGAAACAAGGTAAGAAGGAAGGAAAGAAGGAAGGAAGAGAATAATGAAGGAAGGGAGGAGGGACGGAGGTAGAAAGGAAGTAAACAAGGTAAGAAGGAATGAAAAATGGAGGGAAGAAGGTAGAAAGAAAGACAGTAATGAAGGAAGGGAGGGAGGAATGATGGAGGGAAGGAAGGAAAAAAGAGAATAGTTAATGCATGAGTGCATGCATGAAGGGTGGGAGGAAGAGAGGAGTGAATGAAGGAAACAAGGAAAGAAGGGAGGGAGGAAGGCAGAAAGGAAGATAGTAGTGAAGGAGGGGAGGAAGCAAAGGAGGGAGGGAGGGAGGCAGGAAGGAATGATGGAGGGAAGAAAAAAAA
Source organism: Crenuchus spilurus (assembly GCA_036984385.1). Lineage (NCBI taxonomy): Eukaryota > Metazoa > Chordata > Actinopteri > Characiformes > Crenuchidae > Crenuchus > Crenuchus spilurus. The sequence goes on along the minus strand of BRDA01055717.1, from coordinate 11,915 downwards.
GAAGGAAGGAAAGATGGAAGGAAGAGAGTAATTAAGGTAGGAAGGAAGAAAGAGAGGAATGAATGAATGAAGGAAGGAAGGATGGAAGGAAGCAAGAAGGGAGCAATAAAGGAAGGAAGGAATGGAGGAAGAGATGAATGAATGAATGAATGACAGGGCAGAACAAGGACAGTGTGTGGGCAGTAACATCCATCATGGAGTCTCACTGGAACACTGTGGTAAAGTTATAAAACTGACCCTGTCGTGTATGTCAGACTTCAACATAAAAGACCATCCCTGTGAATCCTAATCACATTTAAACGTGTAGTAAGCTCAGGAAGTTCATACTAAAGAGTGTACTGTGAGTATAGTTTATAGGCTTATTAGCTTGTGTTACATTCACTTTTTAATGACTCAGAAATAAAAGCAACTTTAGAGACGCCAGTGTTTTCTTTAACCATGTGAGGAGAGTGAACTCAGCCTCATTTATCATGTCAGCAACTGAACAGAAGAAGCCAAACATCCTGAGTTCAGCGAGAGCCAAAGAAATGAGAAGTATCCTGCACGAAAGAGTAAGACTACTCACCGAAAGGAGCCAGAAGCTCAGATAAGCCGATGTTCAGTCTATAATACAGCATGAATCTGACTCCGACGCAGCGGTCAGTACCTCCCAGCTCCTGCTCTGTCATGTGACTGAACACAGCGCTCGGTTCTGCTCTCACTTCATCTGTACCAGCATAATAACCCGCCCAGAGCCGCCGCCAAGCCGAGGCTCCTCTGTCAGGAGCCTGAGTGTAGCTACTGAACCATTTAAGGTGGAACAGAACATCCGTAACAAAAGACAAGAAGAAGCTTCATCCGCCACGCGTCGTGTTCTGTACCTCATTTACACACCTGAACAAGTTTATTGTTGGTCATTACTTCATTGCAAAAAGATAAACTATTATATTTATAGTCATTACACGTAAAGAGACATGTTTCAAGCCTTTATAGTTTTACTGTTGGTCAGTATGACTCATGAAAATCAGAAATCCACAATCTTGAGTTGTTATAATATTTAATAACACAAACACAAATGAACTTTCTCATGATATGCAGCAGTACTGGTAACATTTGTGGGATGTTTAGTCGATTTATAAAGAAAAAACAGGTACCAGTTTTATATTGTTTTATTTATTACAAATGACACTGAGCTTGAATCTGAAGATTTTAGAGAACATCTCAACTCCACTGTTGCATCAGTTCTTATTCAAATTCTGTTTTTCAACATTTCCATCTGTCATGTGATTAAATAAAAAACGATTTTGACATGTTGTATCATGTATACTTTTCCTTGCTAAATGTCATTGATTTTTTAAAAATCCTTATTTATTAATAAAACTTTTGTACTTTATGTATAAACAAAACGTTTGTTCAACGCTATTAATGGCTACTTAAAATTGCTAATCTAAATAGCTAATGTCTTCGATTAAAACATTCATCTACCGCTGTCAAAGCTAGCAGGTGTGTGTTGCTTTTTGTCTTAATACCTCAATTTAAGGCAAAGGTTTTGCTTATTTATGACAACATATTTTTTATGAGTACTCTAACAACATAATGTTACAAATATGTTACAGTTATATGGGTGGGTGACATGTAGGGAGGACAAAACATTTTTGTCCATTCTTTTTTCAATTGTTGAAAACGTTTAAATCCAGACTTCCTTATATGGACAAAGCATGGAATTACACAATAGAATGATACAACTTCAGTTGTCTATTAGCAGGCCCCGCCCACAAACGCATTTTTAGCAGCTATTAGTAGGTTGTACTGTCTTTACCAGACTTCTACAAAACACTAGTGATGGGATTTTCGGCTCTATTTTGAGATGCGGCTCTAATGGCTCTTCTTACTGTGGAGAGCCGGCTCTTTCGGCTCCCAAACGGCTCAAACCCTCGGCTTTCTCGGCCGAGAGGTGTCATTCTTCTCGGTAATCTCGGCGTAGAGTTTTATCTCGGCTTTTAGGGTAGTGATCACAAAACATCTTCACCTTTACAACTTTTTGTCTTAAACTTATTC
>BRDA01055714.1:0-11134 GCA_036984385.1 Crenuchus spilurus | reverse complement strand
GTTTTTATTCACAATTTGTTTAGTGTCCCAACTTTTTTGGAATCCGGTTTGTATTATATATATATATATATATATATATATATATATATATATATGAAACTGAAACACCTGGTTTTAGACCACAATAATTTATTAGTAGGTGTAGGGCCTCCTTTTGCAGCCAATACAGCATCAATTTGTCTTGGGAATGACACATATACAAGTCCTGCACAGTGGTCAGAGGGATTCTAAGCCATTCTTCTTGCAGGATAGTGGCCAGGTCACTACGTGATGCTGGTGGAAGAAACTGTTTCCTGACTCGCTCCTCCAAAACACCCCAAAGTGGTTCAATAATACTTAGGCACAAAGACTTGCTATCTTGGTCATAGATGCACCAGCAAATGTGCACAAAACAATTTGTCCTCTATTGAACTCTGGTATGTCACCCATAATGTTGTGTGCATTGCAATATACTATATAACTGTGCTCTTACCCTGATAATTGAAACTTCACACTCTGGTCTTACTGGTGCAATGTGCAATTAATGAGGATTGGCCACCAGACTGGTACAATTTAGCCATGAAACCTTCCACACTAAAATGACAGGTGTTTCAGTTTCATTGTCTAACCCCTGTGTGTGTGTGTGTGTGTGTGTGTATATATATATATATATATATATATGTATATTATTTATATTTTTTCATCACAGCGCTTCAGAGCCAATCAGCATTTGGGTGTGAAAACATTTGCTTTATAACATACTGATACTGTTTAAATTTGGCCAAACTACTACCACAATGTAAAATTCTGATTGGGAACTTTGAGGAGGTAATGGAGCTCCAGGCCCATCACTCATCTAATGACAAATCCCCTTCAAATGAGAATCACAAGAGTCAGCATGAGTTAAACTGATTAGGTTTATTTCAGTTATCCTTGACTGGTTTCACAGTCATTGCTGGCTAACTTAACAGAATAAGAATGTCAGGGGAAAGGGGGGGGAAACATTAATCAAAAGAAATCAAAGCAACAAAGTACACATACAGTAAACTGACTATGCACATCTTTTACACCCCCCTCCCCATTAACAATCAATCAAAACTCAATCCTATCCATAAGCTAAAATAACATTTCATGAAATGGGATACTTAGCAGAATCTCTTGAGAGGAAAAAAACTAAAAAGAATGAATAATAAAAAGAAAGCTAATATGGAAAAAAAACGTTTTAGAGGTCAAGGTATAGAAAGTTTGCTGCCCTGTCTATTTGGAGTTCTATATTGTTCACTTTCAACATCCAACCAAACTCTCAAATGAACCCTTTGACTGAAAATGCTGTTCTCTACATCCGGTCATGTCAAAATGTTTTAGTTTGTCAGTCACTTCAAGCCTTGAAGACTCTGCTTTGACATGCTATCCTAGTTTTATTTCTTACATGCATCTTTCTTAGTTTTAAATTGTTAATAGCCTTTAAATAATCACAACCAGACCTGGCTCTGACTGTTTTAGAAAATAAAAGTCCAATTTTAGTACTACAACCTGCTGATCGAGACAAACACTGCTGGTTTGCTTCACCTCATTAGGATGGACATTATCCAGCAGTCACTGGCATTCTCAAAACAGCAATCATCGCTATTTCAGCACCATTCCCAACTCAAACATACAAACACATGCATGAACAAAGAAAAGCCCAAAAAGACCAGAGCAATGATGTAAACGATTAAATCGAAATACAGATCAAGATCAATCGGCATAACAAAATACCACGTTTCCTTTTTTTGTTAAAGATGAAAGAATGATTTCAAGAACTGTAGTGCATTGTTACTTGACAGGTGGTGAGCGACTAATTCAATGGCTAACCCCCTCATCTGCATTCTCTATGTTATTTAGAATCTACAAAACTAACAATGTTTAGGCTTTACAATTATAGGTAAATTTATCCTATTTTCAATATTTAGAAATTGTACTAAAGAAGTGCTGCATAAAATGATTCAAGGCCCTGAAATCTAAACATGGCCTTCTCAAATTGTCATAGATAACATTCTAGCACCGATCAATAGGAAACAAATTCTCTGCCAGTGCAGAGCTTTAACAGTTAGTTAATTAATTTAATATACTCAAGTTATTACAGTTAAATGATGAAATATCCAGCTCGGAAATCAAAGTCTGATGTATATGAAGATGAGAATGCTGATATTGAGCTAACGGAGTAAAACTGAGCAACCAATCAAGTGTCAACTGTTTTGAAGCAGAATTCAAAGATGCAGAAAAGAAAACGAGTATAGAGCTGCAGGATTCGCTCTAGAGCAACGTTCTAGTGTTCGTTGGCAGTTTACAACTTTGTGAAAATTCTGCAAATGCTTATACAACCTCTCAAGTGGAACATAAAGATATACTTCTGCAATGTTAAAACATTTAAATGATGGCTGGGTAGCACTTACAAAATCAGCAATGTTTTCAGTATGATTATCTTACCGCTTCCTTCAGGAAGTTCTCTTTTTCTTTATTATTATTATGTTTAAAACCCTGAGAGTTAATCATTGCATCATCCACTTCCTGTTGTTTTTTTTGTTTGTTTGTTTGAGATGAAATCATATAAATTGTCTGGCAAATTGTCAGAGCTCATTATGTCATCCTTAATATTTTTTTTCATGTCACAATATAGAGTTCACAAGCTCTTAATTTGCAAAGCACTGTATCTTATTAAATGCACCCATGCATTCCATTTATTTATCTGCCTTAATAAAATCTTAACTTCTCAATGTTTTTTTGATAAGGTTCCATTTTGTAAAGCTTATCTACACTGCAATACTTTCATCTCAAGCTCTCCCAGTCTGACATGCAGTTCTTAGTGTTCCTTTGGTTATGTATAAAATCTACATGCATCTCATCTCTTACAAAAATAAAAGATTACATAGAAAATGACCGTTAAAAATTCTGATCATTTCTGCAGTTAAAAAAACAGTGTATTTTCTGATTAGTATGAATATTTGCTTAATAATATAGCCACAATATAAGTTGGACACTAAACTATAGTCAATATATTCCTTTTTTTCGGTCTCTAACAAATTTATACAAAAGATGGTTAGTACTACATAAGAGAGTATTCAGTGAGAAAATATCTTGCCCCTTTCACAATGCTTAAAATAATTTTACATGCTAGGGACAGTTTTGTACATCTGTTCAATTACCAACTGAGCCTTAGAATGAAATGATTCAACATTACTTTGGACTCTTTGTTTTTGTGAATTTAAGCACTTGTAAGTACTAGAAAAAAATCAAGCAATACACAAAAAACTTCAGATATTGCATCCTGCAAAAGGGCACTCTATTTCTGATAACACTGTGCCATTCAACTTGTTGGCAGAGTGGTAAAAAACCATAAAAACAAATCATTCAAATTCTACGGTAGATCATAATGCCCTGTGTGTCACATTTCTTCATACTTATTAATTACATAATTTATAAGCAATTAATCAAAATCAGTCTCAACCTCCACTCTTCAGCACACAAGGGAAAATACCTTCCTGAGCAGATGTTACACATGCCAAACTAAAAGCTCATTAAACACCACAACATTTGCAAACCACCTTGAAATATTTTGTTGTAATTTTGTTTCGCCTCCTTCCAAAGATGCAAAACATGAGTACTCTTCGTACCAATGAGACTGTGCTCTCTGAACACAGCATGTCCAACTATACATTGTGTTCTGGGCTCAATATGACCATCTCCATTCAAACGCTGACAAATGGTGAAGCTTGTATTATTTTGTGTTCCTTGCAATTTAATGCTGTCTTCAATACGTTGAAAGTAGACAAGTCAGCTGTTATCCACCTGCTTCACTGATCCACTGACGTGACAAAGCCAGCCGAGTTATCCATCTGATCCATGGATCCATTCAGGTGCTCAGTGCAGCTTTATTTTTGAAGTTTCATGTTTCCCTCCCCTCAGCAAGAAGATCCTTACATTGGAAGGACCTCATTCTCCTGGCCAAGTCATTTCTGTCTTTACAAAAAGTACCATCTCAGGCCTGTGCTACTTTGGTATTAGTAATAGGCATTACTGTAATAAACATTAGAACTTTACTTAGTTGTGCTTCTTCACTATTGTTTCCTCTCCTTTTCTAAAACTCAGCATCTCTGACGTGATTAAACAGCAACTTTTACAAAATGCCTGCAAATATAAAATGTTTCAAGATGTTTCCTGTGTTTGGTGTGTATCAAATAGCCCATTTCCCTGTATATGTTGGCACTTGTTTGCTTTTGCTATCCAAAAAAAAGTTGCCAAAATGGTTTAGAATATGGCCAAGTCAGTTTATATTTTCAGCCAAAATAGGTTAATGCATTTGAGGTACAATGAAAAAATGAAGGGAAAAAAACTTGATGGGGTTAACATTTTAGGCAATGCACCATGAGTTTCCATCATTTTGTTATGGATGAAGAGCTGTCCTGCAATAAGAATAAAAAAGAAGAAACGCTGAACTTAGTAGTCTCACATATAACATGGGAAACATTACACAACAGATGAGGACACTTAAAACGAAGCTATGGTTAATCTTACAATGCTGGAACTGTTACCTTAAGTTATTGTTGGTCATTTTAAAAGGCAAAATCCTGGCATCTCTATATGTCTTACCTGCTCCTATCTTCAGCCGAGTTAGCTGGGTACCCAGTTGTGAGAGGAGCTCTGTGTGGTTGATGGCCCTGGGTAACTCTGCCCAGGTGGTATAATGGGGTCAAAGTTGAAATCAATTAAATCTCCATCCATAAGGTCACTATTAATAATGTAATCGACATCACAGTCCAGGTTTTCTGTGAACATGTCAATATCCAAGTCTGTTGGCAGACGGTCCTGAGAGGGCAAAAAGCAAGCTGGTGTCCCAAACTGGCTTATTCCCTGAAGACCTCCATTCCCACCTGCTGAAGGGACAGCTCCATGTTGAAGAAGTCCTCCACCTGGCACATGATGTTGGGTCTTCATGGCTGTTAACTGTGCAGGTTCCTGGCTCATTCCTGACAACAGCATACCAAAGCTCATTTGAGAGTGCTGCTGCGGCGGCTGTAGTTGGGTTTGGGGCTGAAGGGTAATTTGCCCTACTTGGCTAGGTTCCATACTGTTGCCCAACATTATCTGGCCAGACTTAGCCTGGTTACCAGACATGGGCCCTCTAAGACCCAAGAGATTAGTTCCTCCCTGGCTGGGCATCAGAGGGTCGACTTGAGTCATCATGACATCACTTGGAGGGGGTGAGTCAGAAGTAAGTAGTGCCTCAAGGCTGGAGGGCACATGAGTGCTGAAACCACTCCGAGATCCAGGCCCAGGCAAAGGGTTAAAGAGGGAGTTTCCAAAGTTTGATGGACTTGTGCCAGAGGCTCCTCCCTGCTGAACTGAGCTCTGTGAGCCTGACTGGCTTGGTCCCTGAGGTCCCTTCACTGGCTGTAGTGGACGATAAGAGGGAAAGTTAGATACACGAGGCAGCAGGGTAGATGCAGAGGGCAGTGGTGTAGGTGGAGCTTGGGGGGCAGTACTTGGGCTTGCACCCCCTTGCTGTGCTGTCATTAAGGTTAACCCATCAATAAGGTCCAATTCTTCCATTAGGGTCTCAGTAAGTGTAGGTGGAAGGCTGCCAGTAGAATACCCACTCAGAAGTCCATCCTCAGGTAAGCTGTCTTCATCTTCCTGTCCTGGGGCAATTGGCGACAGCCTACCACTCAGGGTACTGGCATTGGAGCTGGTGCGTGGCCTAAAGCTCGTCCACATGTCTTGGTCATCCAGGCTACCACGGGATGACGGGCTACTGCTGTTCACCCCCCACTTCCCAAACTGCCCAGGGGGTCCAGGACTGTCTGCACCCCCTGCACTGGACACACCCTCGCCCTGCATGGCACCCCCAGGACCTCCTATGCCACCTGCTCCTGCCTGCTTCTTAGTCTGCTTTGCTCGCATACGGCTTTTCAGCAGTTTAGTGCTATTGTCCATGGAGGCAGCACGGCGGCGAGGGGCTTTCCCTGTCTTCCCCCCCTCAGGATTGAGCATCCACCAGGAGCTTTTTCCCGTAGATTCATTGTGTACTCTCAAAAACTTGTTGTGGAGGGAGAGATTGTGCCGAATTGAGTTCTGGGTGGAGATAAACAGGAAAAGTAATCAATAAAGTTATTAGATACTAGGCACTTAAAAGGTAAATTGTTCTTTTAAAATATACATCTTGGAGCACAGCTTTCTGTATCCTTTATGTATAGAAATGTCACAAGAGCTGTTCTGCACATATAATTTACAGACAAGTAAATAATCTTGGTCATTTTATATTCGTTACATTTTAAGTGACATACTTCAAACTTTGTTTTAAAGTTGATACTTTTGAACAGTAATTTAATCAAACTTCAAATTAAATATTGTAATAATCTGAGATTCTGGCCTTCATAAGTAATATGTAATGAATATATGCAAGTTTATATGTTTTTATTAAATGATGTGCACAAATTAGCTTATATGTGACCCTGCCAGGGAAAATCAGGCCAAAGTCACTGGGCAACTTATTGAGGTATCCTGTCAATATCGTGTCACTCACATTAGCGACAAAATTTAGCCACTAGGTATTATTGCTGTAAATGAAAGATAACAGTCTCAGATATCTATCGGAGTACATATTTTGATCAAAAACAAAACTTAAATTTACAAAAAAGTTGTTTTGAAAAAAAAAACATTTTGAAAAAAAAAGACTTTGACCTGGTTTTCCCTGGCGGGGTCACATATTTGTTTATATTGTTTATATGTTTACATTGTCTGCAGGTATAAGTGCTGTCTTATCTCTACCTTCCATCCAGCAGAACTGTTGCTGTCCCCTTTGTCCTTAAAATACGGCACCGTTTTCACCATCCACTCATAGATCTGTGCCAGAGTGAGTCGTTTCTCTGGTGAGTTCTCAATGGCTTGGCTTATCAGATCTGCGTAGGACTGATTGCCCCACGCGTTGCGCCGAGATGAGCCCTTCCTGGGTGTAGCTCCTCCCACTCCGGCTACGACTCCTCCGTCTGAGGGCGCGGCTTTCTCCGGCTCGGCGCTGATTGGCTGCGGCTCATGTTTGTCTTCTTCGGTAGGTGGGGTCCCCGCGGTGGACTCGGCGCCATCTGTCCCCTCCGCTTTGACAGCTGAGATGTCGGGCCGAGGGAGCGGCCATGTGCACGACCTCGGTCTGCTCTGCGGCTCAAAATCTGGGTCAATCGGGGGGACACTCTCCGCCTCCATTTGTGCAGATTTCAGCGAATTTTCCACAGAGAGATTGATAATATTGACCAACTACTACGTACGTGCAATTTTCTCATGAAAAAAAAACTGATTATTTAATTGAACAGTCGATTATTGGCTTATATATATATATATATATATATATATATATTAGACCACTCTGTATGTCTACTTATTGTAATTAATGTTATGCTATTTTGTCTTTACTAAAGGTGTCCCACCGCCATCAGGAGGCCGTCTGTCTTGTGGAGCAGAGACGTAATAATCTGGACACACCAATATAGCGTCAGTTAATCCACAGATTGGAGATTAAAGGGGCCAAATAATCTCCTTAATAGTAACTATCATAAACCTCCCGGTTTACACTGAGCCAAGGAGGAAAGAAAGGGGCTCTCTTTGTTTACATAGACGAACAAAGGAAACGCACATGGCAAACCGCAGTACTTCTAAAATACACTAAAACATCTGGATGAAAGAAATACAAGAGCCAGCACATCACTGGGCTAATCTGACGTATTGTTATAGTGGCAAAACTGACTTACTGCGAAGTTAATCAGAAATAAAGAAAACATACACCTGGGAGCAGTTCAATCAACAGGCTCACATTACACTCCTGTATGAACACAAGCTTTCACCGTCATTTGTTTATACCAGCGACTTCACAAATCCGTGTCCTGCGAGTCCTGGATTCACATTCAAGTCTAGCGTCATAACACATTTAATCCAACACCTTCATATATTTACACACACACCCTAATGTAAAATACTGTCCGTTTGCCCTTTTAACAACAGTTCTTCAAGTTCAAGGAAAATTGTTTAGTCTGTCAAAATCAACCTTTCTGTCATTTCACTACAATTAAGACTGAAATAAAACAGTGCTGGTATGTTTTCACTCTTTCTCCCAAACACACGTTTAAACTCCGAGTGTTTGTATCTTGGCCGACAGTGTAATGGCCCAGTCTGGGGCAGTATAAATAACATATATCGTGAGCCGAAGAGAAAAGCCTTATAAAGCACACCAAGCCTGGGCGTCCTCTCTTTTCGGGGGGTTTGTGCACAGCTGAGAAAACTTGACTCGGCGTTACCGCCACTCGCGCGCTCCTACACGCCTGGTGTGCTGGCGCGTGCCGCCATCTGCCATGTTCCTCCGCACGCAGCTGCGCACGATGCTCGCGCGGGCGCCGAATAGCCCAGCCACGTCCCTCGGTCCGCACACCGACAGAACCGACGTCCTCTTAAAAAAACACCAGCTCGCAGTCTCGCATTCCCACTTCCGCCGAATCAAAAGCTCCAAATCATAGTTCAGGCGGAGAGAAAACTAGACGGCCGCCTAGTTAGCCAACTCAACTCCAGTTATTTATGAGTTAAAACCCCACCAGTAAAAAAACTGGACAAAAAGTGAGGGGAAAAGTCTTCTCCACGCAAGGAACCGTGTTTTCTGTCGCGGTTACTGTTCAGTGCTCTCGGTTGCGAGGTGAATGCTGATATTCAGAGTCATTCATCGTTTCTATCTTGTTTTGTTTTGTTTTGACTCGAAGACTCCCTTCTGACGTCTGTTTACCACCGCCAGCCAGCGCGCACTGCGCATGCGCGAACGGGGATCTCTGGGAAATGCAGTCAGTCATGTGATGAGCCTCGCTGGTGTGTTGTTTTTGTGGTGTGTGTGTGTGTGGTGTAAACAGCATGGACGGGTGAAGTCCGAAGAAAAGCTCTGGGCTCTTAAAATCTCCCGTTATATAATGGATTCTAAAAGGTGTTGTGGCTAAAATGGTCTCGCCTCATTAGGTCGCTTTAGGTGCTTTAAACTGTATGAATTAAGCCGCTGTACGACGGATGTCAGCCCACGCCTTTAACGAGAAATTAGCTGCGGTCGTAATATAGGGTGAATTAAGCGTGACTGGGACAATTTTTGAATTTCTACCTTGTGATGCTTCTCTTCTCGACCTGCGTGATATACAGGCGTACTGTATACTGTGTACATACTGTGTTATATCAGTGATTGCGTCATTTTGATTTTTATATTGATTTTATTTTTACTCATTAGGCAACAAACAACCCTATATAAATAAACCTTGTATTTCACTTTATGTCCTTATATCTCAATCACAATTAATTGATTGTGTCCTGTTTAATTGTTAATATAACAGTAAGTATGAGAGAGGTTACCCACTAATGTGTACTTAATATATACCGATATATTCAATATTCTACTTTGTAGTAGAGTTTAAATTTAGTTACCAAAATCTGTATTGGCTGTATCAACAGATCGGCTATTTGTCTGATATATTGCTTATCATTTGTCTAAAAATGCATGGTGCAGTAGGTTTTGTGGTAGGCTAACGATTTCTGCTGCCTGTTTATGATAATATGTCATATTTTCACCCAAACAATTTAGCTTGACGTTAATTCTCAACAAATAATACAGTGAGTCACAAAAACTACATTCACCATAAGGAGTTTTTTTTACAGCTTTTCTCCTGCCGGTGGTGGGCGGTATAGGACACGTTGCATGATGCAACTCTTGAGCTCTTGGGTTTGGGATCTTCCAGCGTTCATCTAATTATAGCTGGAAAACGGGAGCAGTCTGCCCAGTAATAAACCTTATAGCCCATTTTTTAAGTTTTTTTTTTTTTTTTTGCAGAAATTCAGACGGTCGGTTTTTAGTATTTTTATAATGCCATCGTCCAGGCACTGAACCCAAAACGTTTGTAAGCATGACCTACTATTTACATAAACAACTAAACTCGTTAATATACTATTGTTAGTACTAATACACTACTGCTACACTATTCCTATTAACACACTACAGCTGCACAATACTACACTACTACTGCTGCTGTTAATACTACTTACAGATTATTACACTACCATTACTACTATAACAATTACTACAGTACAGTTACTACTACTACTGCTACAATATTCCTACTAACACTACAATTGCACAATACTATGCTACTGTACTGCTGCTGTTACTACTACTTACAGATTATTACACTACCATTACTACTACTACTGTTACAATATTGTTACTAAGACACTACAACTGTACAATACTACACCACTACTTCTACTACTACTTAGACATTACTACACTACCATTACTACGACTACTGCTAAACTATTCCTACTAACACACTACAACCACACAATATTATACTACTACTGCTGCTGCTATTACTACTTACACATTACTACTCTACCATTACAACTACTACTACTTCTGCTGCTGCTACACTATTCCTACTAACACACTGCAACCACACAATACTACACTACTACTACTACTACTGCTATTACTACTTACACATTACTACACTACCATTACTACTACTACGACTGCTGCTACACTATTCCAACTAACACACTGCAACCACACAATACTACAATACTACTGCTGCTATTACTACTTACACATTACTACACTACCATTACTACTACTACTACTACACTATTCCTACTTACACACTACACCCACACAATACTACACTACTGCTGCTGCTATTACTACTTACACATTACTATACCATTAATACTACTACTACACTATTCCTACTAACACACTACAACCACACATTACTACACTACTACTGCTACTGCTACTTAAACATTACTACACTACCATTACTACTACTGCTGCAGCTATTACTGCATAACTAGTGCTGCTACCCTATCTTTACTAACACATTATAACTGCACACTACTACTACTACTACTACTACTACTACTACTGCTACACTATCCATACTAACACACTACAACAACTTTACACTACTACTATTATTATATATTACTATTATATCTAATATTACTACAAACCAGATTCCAAAAAAGTTGGGACACTATACAAATTGTGAATAAAAACTGAATGCAATTATGTGGAGATGGCAAATGTCAATATTTTATTCGTAATAGA
>BRDA01055711.1:0-32276 GCA_036984385.1 Crenuchus spilurus | reverse complement strand
TCTCACTCATTCCCGCAGCTTCACAGTGCTTTAAACAGGGTGGACGCTTAGCGTCCACAGAGTTCAATGGCAAAGCAAAGCGTGCGGCAAAACGAGATGAGTCATTGGATGAATCCTGGCCTTTGTCTCACCCATCGGACGCTCAGTGTCTCTGGGGTCTATGGGGCAGTGGGCTGGCCTCGGCTGGCCCAGAAGCTCAGCTTCTGCATGATGATTGGATGATGTGTCTGAGGCCGAATCCCTTTTTGATTGACAGCTAAATGAGCGAATCAGTGATTTTTTTTGTGTAACTTCCGTGGGAGCATTTTTTAAATTTCAATAGTGTTTATTGAGGTAGTTTATAGACTAATATCTCCTATTCTAGTGATTAATAGTGTTTATTGAGGTAGTTTATAGACTAATATCTCCTATTCTAGTGATTAATAGTGTTTTTTAGGTTGTTTATGGACTAATATGTCCTATTCTAGTGATTAATAGTGTTTATTGAGGTTGTTTATGGACTAATATGTCCTATTCTAGTGATTAATAGTGTTTATTGAGGTTGTTTATGGACTAAAAAAAGCCTAGCTCTGCTGGCCATTGAGAGGATACTAGTCAAGTCCCTGGAAAAGACGCTTTGTTGGTACGACAGGGTCACAGATCATTTTCTTGAAAAGGAATGGAGGGTAGAATTTACGTATAAATAAACCGACACATTTTATGATGTAGCCCGTATATATATATATATATATATATATATATATATATATATATATATATATATATATATATATATATAACACAATGCATATCTCTGTACGCACATACACATATTTTAACATATTCACTTCACTCAGTCCAATACATTAAACACACACTTTAGATTAGATTAGATTAGATTAGATTCAACTTTGTCATTGCACATGTCACAAGTACAAAGCAACGAAATGCAGATAGCATCTAACCAGAAGTGCATTAGTAGTGGATTACCTATGGTACAGTATATACAGGTTCAAAAATAAGCTATGACTATGAATTAAAGATTATGTTACAAGTGGATCCAGCTATGTACAGATTATAACACTACGGCTCTAATATACAGATAAGACTATGATACAGACGATTTGATACTGTTTTTGGGTATGTACAGATTATAATACTGTGGCTATGATATACAGATGTCTATGATACAAATGGTATGATATAGTTCAGGTATATACAGATTATAATATGTATAAATAAACTATAACAATGGTACAGTATGAAATAAATATATGTATAATTGTTGCAATATAGTTATTACAGGATGATATTTATTAACAGTATGTACAGTGTGGTAAAGTGAACAGTCCAGACCATTTACTTCTGGAGGGGATGTAGGAATATGGGGCCAGGGCCTTGGGGGGCAGAGTTCAGCAGTGTGACAGCTGTGGGGAAAAAGCTGTTCCTGAACCTGGTGGTTTTTGTCCGTAGACTCCTGCAGCACCTCCCAGAGGGTAGGAGGGTAAACAGTTTGTGTGCTGGATGGTAGGAGTCTCTGACAATGTGTGTTGCTCTTCTAAGACAACGCTTCCTGTAGATGTTCTCAATGGTAGAAAGTGAGGCTTAGGCAATGCGCTGGGTGGTTTTCACCACCCTCTGTATCGCCTTCCTGTCCGAGACAGAGCAGTTCCTGTACCAGACTGTAATACAGTTGGTTAAGATGCTCTCTATGGTGCAGCGGTAGAAGTTCACCAGGATGTCTGAGGAGAGGTGATTTTTCCTCAGAGTCCTCAAAAAGAAGAAGCGCTGGTGAGCCTTCCTGATCAGGTTGGAGCAGTTGGTTGTGCACGAGGTCCTGTGAGATGTGGATCCCCAGAAATTTAAAGCTGGTCACACGCTCCACTGTAACACCATTTATGTGAATGGGTAGATGAGTGACAGCATTCTTCCTGAAATCCACAATGAGCTCTTTGGTTTTGGATGTGTTGAACAGCAGATTGTTGTCCTTGTACCACACAGCCAGGTGATCCACCTCCTCCCTGTAGGCTGACTCATTGTTGTTCTTGATGAGGCCAATCACCTTGGTGTTGTCTGCGAACTTGATGATGGTGTTGGCGCCATGTTAAGGTCCACAGTCATGGGTGAAGAGGGAGTAGAGGAAGGGACTCAGCACACAGCCTTGGGGTACACCAGTGTTTATGATGAGAGTGGAAGAGCAGTGGTGAACTAACCACACATGTTGTGGCCTGTTGGTCAGAAAGTCCAGTAACCAGTTGCAGATGGGAGCTGTGATGCCCAGATCTGAGATTTTGGTTATTAACTTGGAGGGGATGACGGTATTAAATGCTGAACTGAAGTCTATGAACAGCAACCTGGCGTATGTGTCATTATTGTCCAGGTGGGAGAGGACAGAGTGGAGCGCTATGGAGATTGCTTCTTCCTGTAGGCGAATTGGTGGGGGTCTAGGGTGGGGAGCAGTCAGGATTTGGGGTGTACCAGAACCAGCTGCTCTAAGCACTTGAAGATGATGGGGGTAAGTGCCACTGGACGAAAGTCATTTGCACCAGCTTAATTTTCTCTGATAGCAACAATTTTCTATTTTCTTAACTCATCCTCTTTTTGACATATTTTTCTAATCAATAAAAAACCAAAAACACAGAAATTAATCTTACAAGTCTTTAAAAGATTCTTCACAATCACATATCCTTCTATGGACAAGTGGTTATTCTATGGCATTGCTCAAAGAACCCTTTGTAGCACCATTATTATATATAAATAAAGATTAAAAAATTATAAAATTATAATATAATTATAGATATACCAAAGGAGCACTCAGAATATTTTACTGACTAAACAACTAAACAACAATATATGAAATGATGAGCCAAACATTCTAATGTATCTCCTCTTACCTTTCCTAACATTTTGTCTTATTTTTTGTGTCTTAAATGCTTTTTCTTTCAGACAAAATAATGAGCCAGAATGCACATTAACCTGTCATTAGTTTTGGAAAGCCAGTTTTTTAGTGCAGTTATGAATACTTCCCATGAGCCTATAATAATTTAGACTAACATTATTCCTGTGATGAATGTAACTTTGATGTCATTTTAATTTAATGTAGACAGTAGCTATTTATCCAGCCCCCACATCTGACTAGATTACAGCTTGGTGATCACAGTGAAGTTTACTGGAGAAACTCTAGGCTTTATAACTAGTCTTTTTTATTTGAAAATATGCTGGTATATTTGTAATTCATGCTAGTGTGTGCATATAGATTCTGTAAGTACCAAGTTAAGGTTTCAGTCAGAAAACATCTAGCTTAAACAGGCATTTTAAGCTTAAATATCAGCTATCTTTTTAACTATTTTGTTGTACTGTATATACTGAAGTATTAGATTAAATTCATCTGTGTGTATTTGAACACGAACCAGGTGTCTATCATATTATTGTGTTTAATAGTCTGTTTGCACTTTGCTAACTTAGTGTGCTTTCACATCCTCATTGTTTGGTCCTCACTTTCAGACTTTTCAGTTTGGTCTGAACCAAATTAGCAGGTGTGAATGTGGGCCAGACCAAAGGAGCAAAAATTGGTCCAACCAAAAGAGGTGGTCTCATTCTGGATCTACTGAACCATGGTCCAGTTTGTGTGCAGTGTGAAAACACTTTTCAAGAAGGTTCGGGCTTTCAAACCAATTACATGAAGTCAAAGCAGGCATTCCTCATCCATTCAACAACAAAAGAAAAATAACTGGAAAAGAAGGGGTAGCACATGGAGCAAGGAGGAGACAAAATGTTTAATTGAAATTTGGTCCAATTAACATGTGAAAAAAATGCACAAGAATGCTGAAATGTTCACCTTATGTTTTGGCAAACATATGGCAAAGCAACTTTATATAAAATTGTGTATAAGCTACTACATGTATAGATTAATGTTTGCAATTTATGGACTGTCCTTCAAAAATATCACGATACTTTCCATCTAGAGACAAGAACAGAAAGGACACTTACAACGCTGTTCCGCTGTCCTTCCTGGATCTCTATTCAGCATTCATACAAATTCTAAAGCAAGCACCTCATTGACCTCACCATCAGGACTGAAACAGGACTACAGGACTGCTTTATGCATTGGGGTAACCAGCTTCATCAGTACTTGCATTACAAACACTGTACCCTCAAATTACATCAATACTTATCCCAACAAAAACCCATGGATTAACTATGAGGTAATAGGTTTACTGCTTTATATATATGTATGCTCTTCAAACCAAAAATGAGTAACTTTTTCTGTTTAAGGTAGAAGTAATTTCAGGCCCCTTTCTGTCAGTTTCATCTTTTGGCCACAATTCTAATGAGAATTTCCTGTAGACTATACGCTTCAATACACCTACAAATTCACAACTTCCTCCACACTATGGCCTTTAGCACTTTTGGCCTTTTTTCTTCTCAATCTATGAATCCCATCACACGCCCCACAGATATTTATAGCCTGATCATCCTCATGCAACAGGAGTCTGACATTACTACCACTTTAAACACACCAGGTAATTTTTGTCTGGGGATTATTGATTACTGACTAGAAGTGATGAGGCAGAATACAGAACAGAGGTGGAAGATCTGGTGGCATGGTGCCAGAACTACAAATTTTCCTTAAATACCAAAAACACTTCCCCAGGAAGAGGGTGCAGCATGCACTGCTACAAATACAGTAGGTGGGGTGGAGATGGAAATGGTGTACACCCTCAAATTCCTCAGAACTCCCATTAGTAAGGATCTCACCAGGTCACACCATCCATCACATCTGGTAAAGAAGTCACAGCAGTAGTTATACTGAGAAGGCTGACGGCATGGCATCTAAAATTCTTAAAAACGTATACAATAGCACTATAAAGAGTTTTACCCTGCACATCACTTGAAGGCCCTCAAGGAGGTAGTAAAGGCTGCCAGAACCATCACAGGAGCAGTCTTTCCCAGTGGCATAGAAAGAGCACACAATATCATCATCAAGGACACAACCCACCCCAACATGGTCTCTTCACACTCCTACCAACTAGAAAACTGTACAGGAGTGTGAAATCAACAACCAGACTCAGAAACAGTTGTAATGCACAGGTCAGCAGCCTTGAGGATGACCACGAGAACTGTAATTGTCCAACTGCATGCTCTCTCTCTCTCTCTCTCTCTCTCTCTCTCTCTCTCTCTCACACACACACACACACGCACACACACACACACACACACACACACACACACACACACACACACACACCCACACACACACACACACACACACACACTTTGCTGCTGAACCTTCGACTGCATTTTTTTGGGACTTCAAGTCTTTTACTGTCCATTTATCTCATAGTTTCAAGTGGAACAAGCCCCTCCCCTCCAGCAGGTACAGGGTGTGAATATTAATGAGGATCTAAACATTATGTTTAAACAATGTCATGTCATGTCATACGCCGTCATCGCTTCGCGATGGTAGGCTGCACAGATGAGTCACTTCTCTCCAATGCCATCTGTCTCTGGTTGCTTGTAGCAGGCTAGCACCTGATAGTCCAGTCCACGTCTTGATGTTATCCATCCAGGTTATTCTTGGTCTTCCACGTCTTCTGACTCCCTCCACAAGTCCAGTCATAACACTTCCTTCAATGCTTAAACAATGTAGGACTAGTTAAAAACTGCTAGTAATACAGGCATGTTATTGTATTACTAAGCGAGACTGAATCTCTGCAGTGTTTTGCATTCCCTACCTCAGAAATAATCTAGTCAGTCTAATCTTCATTAAGGTTTATTTTTTTCTCAAGAAACCAGTAAACTATAACTTAAGACATTACCTGTTTAAACAAGGCACACCAGGGTCGAGAACATCTTTGACATTTTATATATTACAATGAGAAAATCACTGTGACAGTATCAAAGTTCCTATTTCTTGTTTCTCTCACTTGAGCTAATAGCACTCCTGTGTGCAAAAACATCAGCCTGAGTTTTAACTTTGCCATATTGTGCAGTCAGGCATGACAAGAGATAACGTGTACCTCTTAGTTAATTTCATTTTGTGGTTATTTATTACTATACAATTTAAGGAAGCATCCGTTTATATCTACAGAATTATAATACACAAACAAGTGTATTTATGTGCTTTTTTATTTCTAGTATTTGACAATTTTCTCCCCTTCCCAATGTAGTAGAACCCAATTAACCCATCCCACCCACTAGGGGGCTCTCCCCATCACTTTGCAATGTCCCTGACTCTAGGAGGGTGAAGACACACACAAGCCTCCTCTAATGCATGTGGGCAGCCACTGCCTCTTTTGCCAGTAGACACCTTAGCTAGTGGACATTGTATTGTGAAAGTGATGGGGAGAGAGCGCCATCTACCTGCCTGGAGAGAGCACTGACAATTTTTGCTCTTTCAGGCCATGCCTGTTGAAGCTGAACAGCATGAACGGGATTCGAACTCGCGATCCTCTGATCATAGTGTCAGCGTCTTAGCCTGCTGAGTCACTCGGGGCCTAAGTGTATTTATGTCTGATAAATGACATCATATTGCTTCATAAACATATTACAGTACATTAGTAGTATTTTGTATTATCACAAATAATCTTTATATTAACATTATGTGCTATTATCTAGTGGCCATATTACCAAGATGTAGTTTTAGCTTTTTGAATTTCATTTCAAAACTCTTAATTTTACTCAAAAAATTATTTCATTTACTTCTTAATTCTGCTTGAGTCTTTATTATTTTAAGATAATACAACTTGTACTTCTCTACATATCCTGTCAGTTGATGCTGTAAGGCCCCTCTAACTTGCTGTCATTGATAATATCCACCCTCATGCATGCATTCATACTTCCACTGCAACTGATTCATCATAATAAACAAAGTACTATAAATTAAGAGATTAAAGTCTTAAAGGATCGTTTAAAAAATGGTTTCACTGTATAAGTGTCAAGTGGTCTGGACATTAATGTTATATAAAATATACATTCATGTGTAATATTCTCCTACATGATTTTTCTTTCCAGCAATCTAGTCAGGGTGTTTTACAGCTGCCTGAGCTGTCACCCTGTCTATCCATCAGCAGTACATATCCTTGAGGCATGAAGCTTAAAGACGATGTTGCCTTTAAACGATGCAACTCTAATCAAAATGGATAGCATGAAAAGAATGCAATATGACAAGTCATAGATCACAGACATTTACATTTGCATAGGCTAAACACTAAAACACTTCAAATATCGCCACTGGCATGTCAAAACCTCCTAATTACAGCTGAATTCAAAATGATTGAACTGCCATAGAAAATCAGGTTTATTAGCAAAATGTACAAACTTTCAGTTGCTTGTAATAAACCAAATGAGATTTGATTAAAATAGCTAAACACAACTAATATAACAAGCGTCTTAAGTGGTTTTTCACAAAGTGCAAAAAATATATTTGCTAATAAACCTAATTTGCAGTGAGGTTGAATAATTGTGATTGCGACTGTACATGCATTTCCAATATTACTTGGAATAAAGTTACTTCACCATAGAAGTTAAGATGACTTTCCTTCACCTAAGGCTGGTTACACCAGCTGTGTCTAAGTTTAGTTCAAGTTGCACACAAAAATGGGTGCCCACACAATATCTGTTGTCATTAGAGGCCAGTAGTTAATAAACATCCAAATTTTGAATAAACACAAATGGAATTATTTAGTACACAAAAAAGTGTTAAACAAACCAGAATATGTTTATATTTTACATTCTTCAAAGTAGGCACCTCTTGCTTAGATGGCAGCTTTCTTGGCATTTTCTCAGTCAGCTTTATGAGGTAGTCACCTGGAATGACTGTCAGTTAACAGCTGTGTCTTGTAAAGAGTTCATGACTTGCATTTCTTGCCTCTTAATGTGTTTGAGACATCAGTTGTGTGTCTGCTTTGAAGTAAAATCTAAAACATGTTTTGGTTTGTTTAACAGTTTTAAGTTTACTACATGATTCATTATGTGTTCACTCATAGTCTGGATGATTTTAGTGTTAATTTACAATGTAGGAAAAAACACTGAATGAGAAGTTGTGTCCAAATGTTTAACTGGTACTGTATAAAAATTGACAATGATCACTAGTTACGACAAAAGTATGAAATAATGTTAAGTAAGGACTTGGAATAAGGTCAAGGACAATTGAGTCCTGGAAAAGGATTTTGGACTTTTGGAGAAACTGTACCAGAAACAAGTAAAAACACTAAAGGCACTAAAGCTCTCTTGAATTAGATAACCTTGATTTTTTTTCCATACAGTACAATTTAAGCGAAACAGCTTAAATCACTTCTCAAAAAGTTTGATTCACTTTCATCTACTCTGATGATGTTCCAAGCTCATATTCCTTTGAACTATAACATTTCATTCAATAAATTAGCCCTTATTAAAATCAAAATTGTGCCTACGTATTTTGCTGTCAAAGGCAGTTCCCTTGGTAGCCTTGATTTTGTTCCATGCAGACCACAGTAGGTGAGAAATAAAAAATGTTAGTCTGTGAATTACAAATAGATGTTCTTTTTAATTCCAGGCAAAATGGAATTAGTCACTTCAGTGATTAATAGTCTTAGTCATATATAAGGCAGGACAACTTTTTATAGGCTTTATGTCACTCTTTGAATAAGCTGCTGTAATTGCTAGTCTTTTGTAAATAATTTGCTGAGTTTAGGGTTTTTTTAGGCATTAATGAAGAAATCTTAGCAGAATAAACACCAGAAACAAACGTATTGAAGTTTCTTTATAAAGGTTCAATAATGCAGTAGATATACTAAGGTATGGTAAGTCCTACTGGAAATTTCCAATGAACATAATATTGCCCATATACTTATGTACTAATCTTACTTTTCATCTAACCACAGGACAGCTGCTTTTCAGATATATTTGTTGTTGTTCATGATGGGTCACTAGATAATCTACTGCCTGTATCTACACCTGCTGGGATTCATGAAGCATTGCTGTGTCTACAGGTTTTAAAGCAAACAGCACCTCTTGCTGTGCTGCACCCCACCAGCGTCTTGTATAAAAAACACCATACCTCATTTTTAGAATAATGTGGTCCTGGAAACATTAGTAATCTCATTTGATGACAGGACTGTTGGTGCACTCTCTCAAATTTAGCTCAAGCCAAAGTTTCTCAATAGTGAGAACTTTTTTTCCATGATCACTCTCTCTACAGTTGCTTTCATCGTGATTTACTTCATCAAAACACATTTAGTGTAAGCTAACTTGTACTAGCATAGTCATGTTTTGCTTTTAAGGCCACAGGAAATTTTTTTGTTTAAAATTAGCTCTTTGATGACTCAGGAAACAACAAAAGACCAACAAAAAACCTCCTACATGATTGTTCACACGTGTCTTATAAACACTTAAAGTAGGGTTAGTGGCTGAGGAAAACAGAGTGTCACCTCATATTTGTTAAGTTTTAAAAATAAAACCACATACAATTTCTAAAAACTGTAATGACCAGTGTGTAGGTAACACCTCTGTTTATTCAGTTCTGAGCTCAAAGTCTTAGCTAGAAATGCTTGGCTAGAGTGTTTGTTTTCACAATATATCAGCACATCTGAAAATAGGTTTTTGTAAAGTTTAGAGCAGATTTAATCAAAATATAGATTTTTACACTCTTACTGTTTTGACAATGTTTGTTGCTGAGTTTGTGCTGAACAGAAGCCTGTGTAACACTTTGGAAAAAACATTTTTGATGGGTGTAATTTATAAAACAAAATGTCAAGGTATGTCAAATGTCAATAGTAATTCACAGCATAAAACCTGAGAAGACTCTTAGACCTGGATGAGACAGTTTTTATTGAGAGGCTTCTGATATTATCCCTGCACATCTGAGCACAGTGTGACACTTTTTGAGATCTCTAATAGAACTCAGGAGGTCACACATGAGATTACTCTCATTTGTTTCTCCATTTGATCTCATTGTTGTCTAGAAGAACTGAGATGTTAATTGTGGGCTCTTGCTTCACTGTTTTCGCACATTGTCCTAATATTCTGTAAAGACTGTTTAACAACAACCTAACAATGACAAAATAACACATTTAGAACTGACCAACTGATTGAAAGTATTCATTTGACATTACAATAACATGGCATGCTCACTTCATGCCCACATTTCAAATGAAAATGGGGGTTTTTAATGGTGTTCAGGTGTAGAAACAGTTTGACATTCAGTTGTAAATTTAATCAAGTGTCTGGATGAGGGCAATCAGCCATGAACAGGGGAGGAAGAGTGATGGCTCACACTTTTATTTAGTCTTAATTGCTTTCTAAATCCAAGCAGTAACATTAACTATCAGAGATTAAATCTAAAGGGAAATTATCCACCACCATTAATCGAAGAGTGGAGAGTCAGGCTCTGTATTAGAAATAATATAGTCATAAGTATCTGTTCCCTGCTCTGTCTTTCATGGTTTGTTGAATAGTAGTAGAACATATTAAGGAGCAGGTTATTCTTCTGAAGTATCTGTCAGACCAATTCAGAAGTGATGTGGAATTCTGTGCTGGGCTCTAATTAAAATAGCAGGGGTGACTGCTTCTGATGCCTGGAGACATTCAAACTGTATACCCAAGTATAGCCTAAGATAAATGTCATCCATGTTTTGCCTTTATCGTAGAGCTAAAATATCATTAGGTCTTTTCATACTAAAATTACTCAAGTTTGCATGACGACTATACTGTGCCCACCTAGTTTAAGTCTGACAGTTTCAGCGCATTTCAAATAGTTTTAAATGCGAAATATATGTAATATATTTAATATTATATGTGACATGAACTAAATGTTATCTTTAATTCTCTTAAAATGTAAAATGGTGTTGGCTGGTCAATTACAAATCTACTAATTTAATTAAAATGACTATTTCAGTAGTCAGTCAAAAAGGAGTGCTATATTACATTGTATTTGAAGAAATGGGCAGTTGTGCCCCTTATTTATCTATGAAAGTAATTAATCATAACATTTAACATACTTCCTCTCATCCTTAAAGTCCATTAAGCTGTTTACTGTGTCTGTGGAAGCTGTATTTATCAGTCTCTCTGTTGTTAATAATGATTATTATTTTTACTTTTTTAAATTTCTAAATACAGTGAAACCTCACTAATCATTTGCCCTGGTTACTGTGCAATTCAGTTATCATCATCTTTTTTGGCAAAAATTTGTCCCAGTTTTCATTCATTCACCCGGTTTTCATCTGTGGTACCCACATGACTCACCATTAATTAAGCAAAAACATCTACCCATGCGTTCATCACTCACCCACACATTTGTTGTTTATTGTGGCTTTATTTCTTGATGAGTGAGCATCACCCCGGACATTCATCTGAAACATTTCCGTTGTTTTTCCAGTGTTTTTTGTGCTTGTTTTTTGAGTGGGCCAGAAACAGACATCTCTAGACACATTTCCATATGCCAAGAAGAGTAAAGTTGAGAGTTGTTATGTGACCATATCCAGACTTATAAGCGGAACCAAGCACAGAGCAGACAGAAGCTAAAAAGCTTCACAAAAAACAAAAGGCTTGAGAAGCATCCAAAGAAAAATGCTCAAAAGAAACTACAACACGTCACACAAAAGCAACGGCACGCAGCGATACCATCTGAAAATGGGTGCTAAAACAAATAGCATCTGAGAATCCACAAAACCAAGGCTACCGGCTGAACCACACTGGCACATGCTGAAAACGAAGCGCAAACCAGCTCAAGTTCAAAAGCACTTATACCTGAGAGAGAAACCAAAATATGGAATGGATTCAATTGATTTACATTATTTCTTATGGGAAATATTGCTTAGCTCAGCAGGCTAAGGCGCTGACACTATGATCAGAGGATCGCGAGTTCAAATCATAGTCATGCTTTTTGCCATCGAAAGCTGGGGCCCGAGAGAGTAAAAATTGGCCCTTCTATCTCTGGGTGGGTAGATGGCGCCCTCTCCCCATCATTTCTTTTACAATACAATGTCCACTGGCTTGAACCTGGGGATCCTGTGCTTTCCTCTGAGTATGTTGGCTCCAAAGTGATGATGTATCAGTGGCAGTTCAAAAAGAGGTGATGGCCACATCAGAGGAGGCTATTCATTAGACTATATAAAAAAACAACCACAGTACAGAAATGATTGTGACAGTTTGTGGTGGGGTGAGTGCAGCAGTTTTTCTTACATGTACTTTGACATTTACTTCATTGCAGAGAGCATGCACCCAAGATATGTCATGTATGGTCTGGTCAGCTTTTATTTAGGAATATACTGTACATCCATTCCTGCATTTCAGGCCAGCAAAACATTCAGGAAAAGTTGGACAATATAACAATATAAAGTGACTGTAACTTTGATTTAGTGCAAAAGCAGTATCAATGAAAGTCTGAATCATTGAGGAGCAAAGATGGGCAGAGGATCTACAGTTGAATGAGGATCTCAAAAATGATGAGGAATTTCTCCCTCTAGAGTGCATAATATCATTAAACGATTTAAGGAATCTGGAGGAATTTCAGTGTGTAAAGGGTAGAAGCCTAAGGTGAACACCAATGATATGTGATTCCTCAGATGGCACTGCATCAAGAAGCATCATTCATCAATATTCATGCAATGAATATTTCATGCAGCTATAATATAATATAATATAAATGGAATTAAAATTCATTAAGTTCTCAAAAAAGATCCATTTGGTCCAAAAGGATGCTATCATATGTGTTACATCAGAACAAATGAAACATTTGCTAAAGTGCCTAAGTTATTTGCTGAAGTGTCACAGCTGTCCTTTAAAGACAGTAAACACCACAGTTGTAGTCCTGGATTTGCTTCTTTCTCCTGCACAATATGCCATTGGCTTGTGAAATGGAAAACACTGTCATTAGATAGCAGCAACATTTCCAGGCACTAAAGTTAGAGCAACAAGCTGAAATTAGTTCTGGGAGAACAAACTATCTGACTGAGCTGCCACATCCTGAGGCACTAAGAGTAAAATATGTCTGTACAGGCTGAGATGATTACCAGCCTCACTGCATTGTGATCCATCTGTCTATCCATCCATCCATCCAGATATATGAACCTCACACACATTCTCTCCACTCAGATTGTTTTCTGCTCAGAGAAGAATGGCGATTCTGCCTTTTTCCATCACATTCTCACAGTGGAATGAAACAGAAATAAACGAGTGGAGAAAGAGGTTGAAGGAGGGAGGGAGTGTAGGCATGCAGAGTGGCTTTGAAGCAAAATGGAGCTGAACTGTGAATCGAACAAGTGGACGGATTCCCCCCTCTCCCTTTTGTTCCTTAATGCACACACGTTCTTATCTCTTGCTTCTGATCATCTGTTCAGCATGCTCCTCTCTCGCCCCATGACAATTCTCCCAGCTCTAATGCATTCTCTGTAATATTCCTGCCTGTTCTGCCAGAGCGCAGGTCGGCCGCTTTCCATCTGAATGGAACGCAGAGTTTGCAGAGAGTGCATCTTAAATAACATCACCTCAATTATCCGCCGTGCTCCCTTCTGACTGGCTTATTAAAAGGTCCTGAGCGCGCCCCAGTCAATTGCCTGCTTAAGAGAAAAGCCTCAGTACGCTCGCTCAATACACAGTGCCAAAACAGTCGGTTGATTGTGAAATCGGTGATGGGCATTGAAACTATTTCTGCTATTTAAAATGAATTAAAATCCCAAAGAGATTTTTATTTGATATATACAAGGTAGGTTTAGGGGCAGCACGGTGGCTTGGTGGTTAACATGTTTGCCTCACAGCACTGAGGTCTTGGGTTCGAGTCCCAATCTGGGTGGAGTTTCCATGTTCTCCTCGTGTCTGCATGGGTTTCCTCCAGGGTCTCCAGTTTTCTCCCACAGTCCAAAAACATGGAGGTCAGGTGGATTGGGTACTCTAAATTGTGCATGTGTGCACCCAGCGATGGATTGGTGCCCTGTCCTGGGCTTAATTGGGATAGTGTAATGGCCTGCCCTGTGCCCAATGAGGGGGTAGGGGACTAATCGCAACCCTGATAAGAATTAAGCGGGTGGGATAATGGATGGTAGGTTTAATACTGGTTTGTTGTGCGTAATACACAAAAGAGCTGGGGTGCTATATGTCCATGTTTTTACAATTTTTATATATTATCTTGATATTATTGATTTCCTGATGTTGTTCTGAAACTAACAAGCCCTTGTTTGTGTCTCTATGACATTCGAGTGCAAAAAAATTCTAGATTTATTGTCCTCATGCATGGAAAAAATATAACGCCTTGAAGGGACCTATATTTTGAAACGTCTCAACCGTTCCTTCAGACGTCACGTGGCATTAACACAACTTGATTGCCTGGTTAGCTGAGGGTGTGCCCTTTCATTTGATACCTCACTCGAGCTGATCAGACCATAGACAGCCTACGGGAGCCTTTGGCATTTAAATGCCCATCCGAAGCTGATGACGTCAGAGCACGTTTCGCGTTTTTACCGGAATTGCAGCCATGAGTTGTGAAATTTATGAAAGAAAGTAAGTTTATACACTGTTTAGGGAAGTTTTGGTCGAACTAGATTGGGAAATTATGTTTTATTGTTCTGATATTTAAACCGTTATACAGATGTAAACAAACCGTGTTTCTGACCGTCTCTGCAGATCGCGCTACCGGTGTCTGATGAGCGATCTAATGATTTCTGTGACATGTCTTAGCTCTGACAGTAATGTATAAGCAGTTAAAAGCTGTTTCAATGTCTGTTTTTAGACCTCATGTGACCTTTGTGGTGAAATGTGTATGTGGCTTATAGGAGATGGTCCTAATGGTACAGATCTAATGCACTAATGTGCACTAATGTGTGTAAAAAGCTGTTTTTAGCTTAGAAACAGAAAATACACTTTTAAATGTACTTGAACTTGAAATTGAAATTTAATAAAAAAAACAGAAAATAAAGTTGTGCACTCAGATGTTTTTTCTAGTACAAGTTTACATATAAATACACACATCTGAGCCACAAACTGGATCACAGATGGCCTAAATACTGTAATATGGAGTAAAAAAAAAATATTTTAAGAAAAAATATCACTGAACGCCTACTTTTTTTGGACATTTAGAAGCAAAACTTAAGAAAATTGAATCACTCTTATGATACAAAACACATTATTCTTCTAACCTGAAGGGTTCTTGAACAAAAACACCAGCAGTCTGCGTTTATTCCATGCAAGTAATAATAGTTAAGATTAAACCATGAAAATTCAGGCGAAAACTAAAGAAAATACCCTTGGGGCTTAAGAGGTTAAGCAATCTATTTTTTTATTCAGTGAAAACAATAATTTCAACTTAATAAGTACATGTATGCGCAGTATTGAACTAAGGATGCTGGCTCTAATTTACGTGATGCAATTACGCTTTCAAATGAAAATTTAAATGTTCATGAATTCTTGTTTGTATATACACGTGTGTGCTGAGTGTTGCGTTTTTCAAGGAATGATCAGCTCCCTCTTTCATTTTTCAGACAGAACTGCATGTGAACTTCAAGTTAAGAACAACTTGGTGAGTTACGAGAGGCTCAGATCACTCGTAGATTTACGAACAAGTTTAAGTACGACGTGGGTTACAAAGGCTTTCAGGAAACACTCGTAGATTTAAGAATGTTCATATGTACGAGGTTACAAAGAATTTAGTGTTAAGAACGTTTTGGGAAACGCACCCCTGATCAATAGCTGGGGGTTTGTTTTTACATTTTTAAGTGGCACACAAAGATAAATGACTTAGCTCACATTATCAGAGGAAACTTAATATATCATTCTCTTCATAATATTGAAGCTATAACAACATGATGTAAAAGGTTATGAAAATGATCTCTGCTCTGTATGTGCATAAAGTAGCCTGGGATGCCACAGCACGAGACATGCTCACATGTAGCACACTTTGCTGTCCTGGCTTTTCCTTAAGGTTGCTGAATTTGAGTCTGTAGTAGTTTTCTTCCTGGTCTGACTGAGTTAAATTGGCATAGTGGGCAAACCTCCAGGTACACTGAGAAAGAGAACAAAGAAGAAGATGTCAACATGCTAAGAGGCAATACATTCATGAGCCACAGGTAAGTGATGGCTCCCTTGGAGCCATGTGACCTAGCCAGTGTGGTACAATGATTTACCCAAGGGTGCATCTTCATGCTGCCTGAGACAGGACACTATCGTGATCACTGTTATATATATTAAGTTCTTCATTTATGACTACAATGCAAGAAAAAATGGCCAAAAGCTGAAATAAATTCTACAGCCAGATCATTTTTGACTCACCCTTGTATGCATTTAAGATTTCAAATGTTAAAATTTGAGCTTGTATGAACTAAACCCCAAAATACACCAAAAATTCAACATGAAAGAAAAGGGTCAGCTATGCTCAGCCTGACATTCTCAAAAACTGATGTGACAACATATTTCTATTAGCTTTTATATTCCAAACTACACAAACCATATATCCTTATTTGAATACATGATAAATACACAAATGCTCTTATAGACCATAATATTCGCTTCCATTTCTAATATTTAAACATGCTTTTCTTGAAAAATGCTTCCAGATAACAGCCTGTAGAAACACAGTCTTTGCTTTGGCCCTGCTTTTCATTTACTTGAAGCACAGCAAATCTCTCAGTCAACAGCTCTGATCTGTACTGGATATAACCAAAGAGTAGACTGCTGATGCTGAAAGTGATGCTGAAATCTCTGTGGGTTCCTAGTGGAGAAGTACAGCTTTTTTCCTGCTCTTTATACTGTCCCAAGTGTGTGTGTGTGTGTGTGTGTGTGTGTGTGTGTGTGTGTGTGTGTGTGTGTGTGTGTGTGTGTGGGAGAGAAGACATTTACCTGTGCTAAAGTGGAACCCACAGGGGTCTGAAGCACATCAGGGCTTCAGAGATGTTTAAAATAAGAGTGTGAGCAGAGAGTGAGTCACACAAGTTTCTTATCTAATATCAGTTTATCTGTGTTTCTCTCCTCTATCTCTCTCTATTTATCTTTTTCTACATTTTCTCTTATCTATCTATCTATCTATCTATCTATCTATCTATCTATCTATCTATCTATCTATCTATCTATCTATCTATCTATCTATCTATCTATACTGGTAGAGGATGGTAGGAACACAGTGCATCCTCATAACCAAAGTAACTCTCTATAGCCTGCATGTGCATGTTGTGAGGAGACAGATAAAGCCTCAGCTGACTGAGAGGAGCACCATGGCCAAACCAAGCACAATGTGAGACATCTCCTCTGTTTAAAGATCTTTCTTAGAACGTTCTATTGTGTTTTAACTCACATGTAAAAACAGGGGCATTTACATGGAAAGGTCTAACCGGGAACATGCCACCAAACATCTGCCATGGGGACATCTGGTCACCCTCTTGTAGATACTCGACTGTTTCAATAAAAGGGATTTCAATTTTCTTTCCCTCAACTTGCATCTCTATCTCATCTTTCAGGAACAGAGCATCATTTGGCCCATGCACCTACACACTCATGTACCACACTTACATTACATGTCACATGATATTTAGCCTCAATTTACCAGCATTAACCATGGGGGGAGGGGCAGTGGAGCAGGAATTGCTTTGATGCCTCCTGAACTCAAATGCATGTGGAATTAATGCCATGATGAATGGATTTCTTACACATCTCACAGAATTTTTGTCTGTCTGACTGTCTTTCTGTGTCTCTGGAAAGACAAAATCTTTGCTCTGTAATCAAAATCAGGTTAATTGCTGCTACTAAATTTAGCCTTCCCAGGTATTTGTTTTGCCATCACAATATATGTGTTGCATGTCTGTTGCATTGAATTGGCCACTAAACCTGCAAAGTAATGAAATATTTGCAATATTAGTGCTGTAGTGCTACCTTTTGAAATGCTGTAAGAAAAGGCTTTGCTATCATTATTCTTCTGTATAAATTATGGATTCATTTTCACTTTCTGTATTCAATAGTCATTTCCTCCTTCACATGCTACAGAGAGGAAAATAAGTATATGAACACCCTGTGAATTTGCAAGTTCTCCAACTTAGAAATCATGGAGGGGTCTGAAATTTTCATCTTAGGTGCATGTCCACTGTGAGAGACATAATCTAAAAGAAAAAATCTGGAAATCACAATGTATGATTTTTTTTATAATTTATTTGTGTGTTACTGCTGCAAATAAGTATTTGAACATGTGCCAGTCAGCAAACATTCTGGCCCTCAAAGACCGGTTAGTCCACCTCTAAAAAGTCAACCTCCACTCCACTTATTATTCTAAATTAAAAGCACCTGTTTGAGGTCGTTAGCTGCATAAAGACACCTGCCCACCCCACACAATCAGTAAGACTCCCACTACCAACATGGCTAAGACCAAAGAGCTGTCCAAAGACACCAGACACAAGATTGTAAACTTCTACAAGGCTGGAAAGGGCTACAGAGCAATTGCCAATAAGCTTGGTGAAAAAAGATCAACTGTTGGAGCAATTATTAGAAAATGGAAGAAGCTAAACATGACTGTCAATCTCCCTCGGACTGGGTCTCCATGCAAGATCTCACCTCGTGGTGTATCAATGATCCTAAGAAAGGTGAAGAATCAGCCCAGAACTACACAGGAGGAGCTGGTCAATGACCTGAAGAGAGCTGGCGCCACAGTTTCCAAGGTTACTGTGGCTAATACACTAAGACGTCATGGTTTAAAGTCATTTATGGCAAGGAAGGTTCCCCTGCTTAAATCAGCACATGTCCAGGCCCGTTTTAAGTTTGCCCATGACCATTTGGATGATCCAGAGGAGTCATGGGAGAAAGTGCTGTGGTCAGATGAGACCAAAATAGAACTTTTTGGTCTTAATTCCACTCGCCGTGTTTGGAGGACAAAGAATGATGAGTACCATCCCAAAAACACCATCCCTACTGTGAAACATGGGGGTAGAAGCATCATGTTTTGGGGGTGTTTTTCTGCACATGGGATAGGACGACTGCACTGTATTAAGAAGAGGATGACCGGAGCCATGTATTGCGAGATTTTGGGGAACAACCTCCTTCCCTCATTTAGAGCATTGAAGATGGGTTGAGGATAACCAAGGAGTTTCTCCGTAAGAAGCATATCAAGATTCTGCAGTGGCCTAGCCAGTCTCCAGACCTAAACCCTATAGAAATCTTTGGAGGGAGCTCAAACTCAGCGACAGCCCAGAAACCTGGCTGATCTGGAGAAAATCTGTGTGGAAGAATGGGCCACAATTCTTGCTGCAGTGTGTGCTAACCTGGTGAAAAACTACAGGAAACGTTTGACCTCTGTAAAGTCTAATGTACCAAATATTAACATTGATTTTCACAGGTGTTCAAATACTTATTTGCAGCAGTAATACACAAATGAATGATTTTAAAAATCATACATTGTGATTTTCGTATTGTTTCTTTTAGATTATGTCTCTCATAGTGGACATGCACCTAAGATGAAAATTTCAGACCCCTCCATGATTTCTAAGTGGGAGAAATTGCTAATTCGCAGGGTGTTCAAATACTTATTTTCCTCACTGTATGTATTTCTTTACATTACATTTACAGTTTGCTGCTGTTATAGAGAGTTTACCAGTCAAATAAAAAGAGAAAATTGTTCATCATGAGAGAGAGAGAGCACCTAGCTACTTATCCACCATGCTTTTAAATTCATATATGTTGTTAATATGGTAATTATACAATAATGTTACATACAGTATTAAAGGAGCAAACATTCATTTTACAAAACATAGAAACCAATATTTATGAAAGTGATTAGTTACATTTCACTCTCATGAGGTCAAAAATAACAATGATTTGTTTTAACCTTTAACAGGTAAATTCGTTACCCTACATTAGTTAACAATATCATGAGTAAACAGCTGTTACAAAGGTGACAAGCTAGTATAAGGTTCTCATTTCATTTTAATACATTTTAGGTGACAGATAAGGTGTGTTCAGTGCTGTCAATGTACCCGGGTGACATTAGCATAGAAATGAGAAATTGTGACAAGATGTGACAATGAAAACATACAATGATGGACAAGGACTGTGAGACACTAGGGAGGCTTTATAGCAAACAATCATTAACATGGGATTAGTGGCCTGGGCTGTGTAATGGACAAGACATGACATGGCTAGGGTGGAAAAATGACATGACAAGACACGTGAAAGACGTCAACAAAGAGAGCACCTGGAGACAGGTGTTACCTTTCCTGATTTTATGCCCCCGACCGTGGTCGCGAGACTCAGGGGAGCTAGTTTACCGCCACTAACTCCAGGGCCAGAGCGAGTTTCTCTTTCCACCCGTTCTGGGGTAATTACCCTTAAATTCACCCGTTTTCCACCAATAAGGATGAGCTGCACCTGGATGGTAGTGAAGCGCTGGATGTTTATTGGCATTAATACAAAATAAAACAAGTGGCCAAAATAAAACCAAAGATCTAGCTGTTAAAAGGGAGAGCATGAGCATCAAAACGTGCTCACTCTGCGCTGCAGCTATTCAACTACTCTTTTCCTTATTAATTTTTCCCACAATGCAATTTATTAAAGGGACCTTAACCCTTACACTTCCAACACAGGACAGCACATTGGAAAGGTAAACAAACAAGACACATGAACAGAGGTGGGCCCAGGGACAAGGCAGAGGCAGGAGGGTAACAAAAAGCTAAAGTGTCATATTACACATGAAGTGACATATTTCAAACACTTTTAATGTAATGTTTACACTGTTTGAATAGTAACTTAAAATGAAATATTCTAATTATCTGAGATTCTGGATTTTCATGAGCTATAAGTGATCAACAGTAAAATAAGAAGTCTTGTAATGTCACTTATAATTTATGACAAAATATGACAGTTTAACTTTAAATAAATTCTATTTAATTTCAATCAAATGAACAACAATGAACTTTTTCACAATATTCAATTCTTTTAAGATACACTAGTATGTGTTGGGTACCACTGACCTGTTCCATACAGTGAAGCCACAAACAATCATTATTTTTACTGAATCTGAAAATGTACTTCATGGCTGATCTCCAGCACTGTGGTTGAAAAATCTTAGCTGAACTTCGGACATGCACTTGAAATGTCTTGGCAGTACCATGCCAGTCTAGCTGAAATTGCTGGACAAGCCCAAGGCAATCTAACAGAAATGTCCTGGCAACACTCTTGCAATGCATTACAGACTCTTGTTATTGTTATCCTCAGTGCCAGTGTCACAGGGCTGCTTTAAAAAAAATCCAGATTTTATAATCTTTTATACTTTTAATGGTGACCTATTAAACCCCTTTTCCACAAATATATACAGTTCACTGAGGGTCTTAATGAAATGCCTGTGAAAACACTGTAATGTAAACACCGTCAAAGGTTTTAACATAACAGCCCCCTTTCCCAGCCCTTCTAAACAGCCATGAGCGGTTGGTCTGAGTAACTATTTTTGCACATCACACCCCTTCTGCCAAGAGGTTCCACAGAGTTCTGTTCACAAACAGCCTCTCCACTGAGTGACAGGTCAGAGTCAACATTGACTCTCAGCCAGCTCAAAGTTGAAGAATCGGTTCTTTGGTAGTCGACTCCCCATCATCTCCACACACCCATAAGAACAAAACAGCCATAAAACCACATTTAGTCACACAGATTATAACCATGTTGTCATTTTAACCACATAATTTGCATGCGAGTCAGCACTAGACAGGCAGCAAAGCTGAGATTGCCACATGGATTGATGGCATTTAGGTGGACTGCTCTTGGTTGCAAGATGTAAGCCACATATCAGCCACAACGTGAAGCACACACAACTGGGACAAATTGGGAACAGAAGTTATGTATGTAGGTAACACTTCCATATCTCTGCCAGAAGTGGACCATATCTGTTATAGTACATGGGGGCCCAATATGATTTTAACTTGAGGCCCACATTTGGCTCACATGCAGTTTGCCAGTGCAAACAGTGGTCCAGCAGTGCCATTTCTCAGCCAGAAATGACCCACATCCGTTTGCTATCTGTGAATAAGTTAAACACAATGAATAATAGGGTCTTACTGCACCAGTTTTGTGTGTAAATCAGACATGTTCTGCCCATGTGTTATGTTAGAACATTGGCAAAACAACAGTTTTACACCAGTTTTGGCAGAGTGCAAAATGATCATCATAGACAAAGGCTTCTATTTGACTGATATCCAAAGTGGCATGATAATAGGGTACTGAATGAAGGGTGGTAGCATCTTAGAAACCATTAAAGTATAGCTGCTGTAGTGAAGGTGTACTGAGAATGGCCTTTTCATACATTGATTGCTTCCAAATGGCATAATAATTTTGCCCCACGAGCCATTGATACATCAGACACAATATTCTAATATGACTGTGTTTAT
Organism: Crenuchus spilurus; assembly: GCA_036984385.1. Classification (NCBI taxonomy): domain Eukaryota; kingdom Metazoa; phylum Chordata; class Actinopteri; order Characiformes; family Crenuchidae; genus Crenuchus; species Crenuchus spilurus. The sequence goes on along the minus strand of BRDA01055711.1, from coordinate 9,978 downwards.
TGTGTTTATGTAGATGTGTTAGTACTTTTCTCTGCTGTTTAAAACCCAGCATACATTCTGGAATAAAGTCTCATGTTGGATGCAGCTACTAGATGGAGGTATGAAACTCAAACACGTACCACATGCTGAACTTTACCAAGAATGTTTACATCTCAGCAGAGGTGTATGTGTGAGAAGACTGTGAAAAATGCAGCCATAATATGCATGCAGCTCTAATTTTCAAGCCTGTATAGAATAACTTCCATTAACATGCTGTCTCCTTATTTGTCTTGAGCTTGTTCACAGCTCCAGCATTTTAAATATTATCACAAGCATGCTGTAAGTAGTCAAGGCCAGTTTGCATGATAATCTGTGGACTTAGTAGACCAAAAGTAATTCAGGTGTAGTTCGAGTGCTTAATAAACCACATCAAGGTATCTTTTGCTACCAGCCTGCTGTTCAACTCAGTTGCTTGTTAAATAGCTGATTAGTTGGAATGTAGAAATGCAACCAGACACAGAAAATCTACCAACTAATTTGGCTGGAATTTTACAGTCCAATTAGAAGAAGATCAAAAGAACCACGGCCAGATCTGGGAGGAATGCAGATCATTTTGACTAAATATTCTGGAAATTATATCAGAATTATTTCACAGGCCACCAGTGCCTGATGAAAAGTACATAATTGTGATCCTTATAATCATTGCTGAACCGACAACAAGCACTGATTGGTTACTTGCTTCCAAGTTCCAAATTTGATTGGGCCAAAAGAGAGAGGTTCCAGTTTTAAAAGGACTTGGTTTAAGGGTCTGGCATCATCTTTACATCTTTTGTCTCTCTTGGCTTTACTGTGCTCCAGCTCTTGCTGTGCTTCCAGTCTCTACTTCTGTGTGCTGATACTAAAGTCTAGACACAGTTGCTGCAGACACTGTCACTCTTAATCATTGCTTGCAAAACCTCAGTTTGCCCAAATTAATTGAGGATTCAATTACAAATCAATGATTCCACTTTCTTTGCAAATACCTGCCCCCACTTTTTTCTGGATGGGACCAGCATGAATAGTAAGAATGCTATGGGCTAGAAGCCTAGTGCTACATTCACCTACAGTTTAAGTCACTCTGAACTCTGGAGCATCTGCCAAAAAAGTAAGTGTTTGTCTGTACAGACTTCTTTGTACAGACACAAAATACAGTGATCTCATCAGTTCCAGACTAGTTCCACTAGAGTCCTCGCTTCAGGGGTTCCAGCTGTAATTTATATTGCCTGGGCTTTTGACCAGGGTGACCAAACAATAAATACAGGTGCATCTCAACAAATTAGAATATCACTAAAAAAATAATTTATTTCAGTAATTCCATTCAAAAAGTGAAACTTGCATATTATATAGATTCATTACACACAGTATAAAGTGCCTATTTCAAGTTTTTATTTTTTAATGTTAATGATTAGCCAACAAAAACCCAAAAATCTATCTCAAAACATTAGAATAGTGTGAAAAAGTTCAATATTGTAAACTTCATGCTGTCACACTTTAATCAGCTAATCAACACAAACACCTGCAAATGGTTCCTAAGCCTTTAAATATTCCCTCTGTATGGTTCAGTAGGCTACACAATCATGGGAAAGACTGCTGTCTTGCAAGTTGTCCAGAAGGCAGTCGTTGAAACCCTCCACAAGGTCATTGCTAAAGAAACTGGCTGTTCACAGAGTGCTGTATCCAAACATAATAATGAAAGGTTGAGTGGAAGGAAAAGATATCAAGGTCCCAGAGTCTGGAAGAAGAGTGGAGAGTCACACAATCCAAGCTGCTTGAGGTCTAGTGTGAAGTTTACACAACCAGTGATGGTTTGGGGAGCCATGTCATCTGCTGGTGTTGGTCCACTATGTTATATCAAGTCCAAAGTCAGCGCAGCTGTCTATAAGGACATTTTAGAGCACTTCATGCTTCACTTTGCTAATAAACTTTATGGAGATACAGATTTAATTTTCCAGCAGGACTTCCAGCATCCACCCACACTGCCAAAAGTGCCAATACTTGGTTTAATAACCACAGTATCATTGTGCTTGATTGGCCAGCAAACTCACCTGAGCTAAACCCCACAGAGCATCTATGAGCTATTGTCAAGAGGAAGCTAAGATACACCAAACCCAACAATGCAGGCGAGCTGAAGGCTGCTATCAAAGCAACCTGGGCTTCCATACCACCTCAACAGTGCCACAGGCTGATCACCTCCATGCCACATAGCACTGATACAGTAATTCATGCAAAAGTAGCCCCGACCAAGTATTGAGAGCATATACTGTACATATTTTTCAGTAGAACAACATTTATGTATTAAACATCTTTTTTATTATTTTATATAATATTCTAATATTTTGAGATTCTGACTTTTGGGTTTTCATTGGCTGTTGGCCATAATCATCAACATTAAAAGAAACAAACACTGGAAAATAGACACTCTGTGTGTAATGAGTCTATATAATATACAAGTTTCACTTTTTGAACTGAGTTACTGAAATAAATTAACGTTTCAATGATATTCTAATTTATTGAGATGCACCTGTGCTAAGAGAAGGCTAAGATCACTCAGATAGCTTATGTTTATAGATGTCCATTTCTGGGGGGCACTGGGTCATCCCAATCTCCCAGCATTTATGTTTTTCTAGATGATGCCCACCAAATGATAGAGCAAAATTCAGAAAATTTGAGGAAAGTGAAAGTAAACTTAATGTGCTTTAGTGTTGTAGCCTGACACTGACCACAAATCTCAAGTATGAATTTTTAGCCATCACCTCACCAGCACCCACTACCAGGGACCAGTCCCTATTTGCTTAGGTGGATACATTCTTAAAAATTAAGGTTCCTAAATGTTTCTTGGTATAGGGTTCTAAGAAATCCCATTAATTCATATTCAACCGTATTATTATATTAAATTCTTCATCTTCTATCTACCATGAATCATCTCTTTAAAAAAAACTGAAACCAAACTGACAGTGCTAAAAGTGTTTCTTCACTGCTTCTTCATCACTCATGGTACATTAAATGCTGACCTGGCTTAACTTCCTTCAGGTAAAAAAAAACCTTGTTGAACATTGACAAATGACAGCTTAACAGTGTGAGTGCACAGTGGGCCAGACCTGGATGAATACAGTGCCAAAACATGAGTCAGTCACAGGAGGATAAATAGGAGTTAAATTATGATAAAGATGATAAATCTGAAATAATAAATGAGTAAATTTAATATCTCTGGATAAGCTATATTTAATCCTGAAATAATAAATAAGGAATCTGGATTTGTTGATGTTAAATTTAATTCTGAATTCAAGTGAATCTCAGACATTCCACAGAAATCTCCCTTTTCAGCCAGCATTTATCTACTTAATTTATAGCTCATCCTCTTCAGACAGCTCACTGTTCATGCCCCAGCCAACAAAAACAAAACAATGGAAATGTATTACTAGTCCTTCAAGTCTAATAAAAACATTTCTTTTGTAGTCGGCAATGCCATATAATCAGCTCAACCTTTTGATAGTCTAATGTTCCATTAAAGAAACTTTCTAAACTGTACAATAAAGAACACATTGTTCTCACTACATACAGTATGGTATACCACAAAATGGTTTTACTTTGTACCCAGAGGACATAGTGCACATTTAATTATAGATGTATGGCAAATGTTTCTCTTCACACTATGGTATCTATGTAAACTCAGAAATGAAGATCCTGTGAGACTAAAGTGTCACAGGGTGAAGACAGCCTTAGGCAATGCTGAATATTCAGCAGTTTCTTATGAAAGCTAAACATTTTGAACCCAACACGATTCATGTGTGCACTGATAAACATTCATAATCAACTACACTGCGTTGAAAAGAAAATAGCTACTTCTCAAAAGAGAATCTCTACTTAATTCTGTGCAGCTGGGATGCCGAAATGAATTTGTGAAATGGCACTTCTGAATGTTGTAATATAGAAACAACTAGTATAGTTAAACACAGTGGCCTGTAAATGGCTATTTTGCTTTCACTCTCCACGTTGAGCTGTTTAACCATGCAATACATGTTAGCATATGACAGGTTCTGTATTTAGCAAGCTTGCTGTTTTTTTTCTTTTGCAAGTGAAGCAAAAAAAAAAAAAAGATGAAATAATGTTTTATTAATTTTATACTGAGCTGTCCATCACTTTGAAGGGTCAACCTAATTTGTCATGGTTAGAGATATTCTCTCTGCTAACGAGGTCACTAATTGACTAGCAGCACAGGTAGGCTTGGCAACACTTAAAGCATCCATGTAAGTTGTAAATATTTATACATTTCTCCTAGAAAATGATTCTAATTAGATGTTTTATTATACATGTTTATTTACTTTGTATTGGAGCAGAGAACAAAGACAAAATTGACATAATTTCACACAAAGCTCCAAAAATGGGTTGGACAAAAGTATTGACACCTTTTCAAATTTGTGGTTAAATAACTTTCTTTCAAGCATGTGGTGCTCGTTTAAACTCACCTGTGGCAAGTAAGGTGTGGGCAATATAAAAATAACACCTGAAATCAGATAAAAAGGACAGAAGTTGACTCAATCTCTGCATTGTGTGTGCCATGCTAAGCATTGAGAACAGAAAGAGGAGAAGAAAACTGTCTGAGAAATTAGGAACCAAAATTGTTTAAAAATATAAAAAATCTCAAGGTTACAAGTCCACTTTCAGAAATGTTGATGTTGTTTTGTCCACAACGCGCAACATAATCAAGACATTTACAAACCATGACACTGTAGCTAACCTCCTTGGACATGGGCATAAAAGAAAATCTGATGAAAGGTTGCAACATAGGATAGTCTGGATGGTGGATAAGCAGCAAACAATGAAGTTCCAAAGAACTTCAAGCTGTCCTGTAGGCTCAGGGTGCATCAGTGTCAGTGCGAATTACCTGTCGACATTTGAATGAAATGAAACGCCATGGCAGGCGACCCAGGAAGACCCCACTGCTGACACAAAGATAAAAAAGCTAGATGGCAGTTTGCCAAAATATATACGTGAGTAAGCCATTTTTGAGAAAATGTGGACAGATGAGTCCAAGGTGGAGCTTCTGGTAAAGAACATCATTTTACTGTTTACTGAAAATGGAATGAGGCCTACAAAGAAAAGAACTCAGTACGTTCAGTCAAATATTGTGGCGGTTCAAAGATGTTCTGGGCTTGTTCTGCTGCCTCTGGCACTGGGTGCCTTGACAGTATGCAAGGCATCATGAAATCTGAAGATTACCAAAGGATTTTGGGTCACAATGTAGGGCCCATTGTCAGAAAGCTGGGTTTGCGTCAATGACCCCAAACATACTTCAAAAAGCACCCAGAAATGGATGGAAACAAAGCGCTATAGAGTTCTGAAGTGCCAATGAGTCAGGATCTAAATCCTATTGAACACCCGAGATCTTAAAATTGCTGTTGGGAGAACGCACCCTTCAAATATGAGAGACCTGGAGCAGTTTGCAAAAGTTCAGTTGAGACGTGTAAGAAGCTTGTTGATGTTTATAAGAAGTGATTCATTTTACCTATTTTTTCTAAACGGGGTGCAACAAAATATTAAGTTGAGGGTGGTTAAGTTATTTTTGCTTTGTTTTTTTTTTTTTTTTTTTTTTTAATGATTGTTTTTGATTTGATTTTATTTCATGCTGTAGCACATTGAGATTTCCTTGAAGTGTAAAGTGCATTACAAATAAAATGTATTGTTATTATTATTATTATTATTATTATTATTGGTAATAATTTTGTCCGGCCCATTTTTGGAGTTTTGCCCAAATTATATCAGTTTTGGCAGTTTTTTTTCAGTTTCTTTGTGTAATTTTTTTTTTTAATTTTAGGGATGCCAACACTTTCCGCCATGACTGTGTATATGTGTGTGTGCACACATATGTGTATGGCTGATTATTAGCATGAATGCCCTAAATTGTGCAGAATAGAATGTGCTTGTCTCATTACTACTGAATAATGAAAACAAAAGAGCTCCCATCCAACTGGAACTGCATTGATAAGTTCTGAGTAGAAAAGCACACATCATTGTGCCTGTGTGTGTGTGTGTGTGGGGGGGGATGGGGTTGTGTGCATGTGTGTGTTTGTATGCATGTGAATGTGTGTAGTATCAGTTTTAATGAGGTGTGAACTGTAGGAGTAAAAGTTCAGGCTCTGTTTGGAGGTTATAACCTTAGTCCTTATAGTCAAAAATTAATAATGGGTATGCTTTGTTCTCTCTGTGTGTGTGTGTGTGTGGTCCAGTTATTAATCTTTTTGTGGAAACCAAATGTCCTTATAACAATAGGAGCTCAGGTAAAATCTGTGGACACGCATGTTGTTTCTACTAACAATTATATTCAGTGGGGTGGGGGTGGGGTATCAAAAGAGCAGACACACTGAATTTTGGTTACTGAGCATAAGGTTTAGGGTTTAGATGTCAATGTAAGATGACTGACCTTTAGTGTCACAGGACCAATGAAATGTATAGTAGCATCTCAACATATACAATATAAGACAAACAGTGTTTTTACATTAACTTTGACTTTTGTTTTATTGCAGGTATGAACCCAAGATATTTCATTCTTTGTCTGGTCAACTTCATTTCATGGGTTGATACTTATGCATTCCTGCTTTTCAGGTCTGTAACACATTCCAAAAAGAGTTGCGAGAGTAATGCATTTACCATTGTACATAATGCTGCACTTAAAAGACATTTTGACACTTAGGATGCCAAGTGTTAAAGTGTTTCAGGTGTTATTTTGTCACACTCTTCCAAACACCTCTTAACGTGTTCAACAATATGGGGCTGTTGTCACATTTTCCATTTCAAAATCTCTACTAGGGACAGGTCAGGATGGCAGGAAAGCCAGTCCAGTACCTCTATCCTCTTCTTTGTAATGTGTGCAGCATGTGGACCCTGGAAGATGTTGTGTTTAATGCAGCATACAATCTCATAAAAACTTTTAAGAACTGTTCACTGTCGTTTACCAAGGATGCTGACACAACCCCATACCATCTCAGACCACTGATTTTGGAATTGTTACTGATAACAGTCTTTATTTTTCTTATTTGGGGTTGTAGTAGTAGTAGTACCCAACATCTCAAATGTGTGTATATGTTTGTATTTCATTCCTCCTGTACACACTTTGTTAGTTGGCAATTATTAATACAGTTTCATATGATTTATTATTCGGTTGAGTAGTACATAATCATATTTCATAGGGTTGAGCCGAATACTCATTTCAGACAAGTATCCGGTATGGATAAAGCATTTGTGATGTGTATGATCATTAAACGAGTAAAACTTGTCAATATCCATGCTCGTACTGAAGGAAATCCTCATTGGGTAACGGACTGTCTTCACGATCTGTGATCTGTGTTTATTAAAAAAACTGTAAATAGTTCTCTTATTTTTGTGATCAAAAACATTTTGAATTTTGATTTGAATCTCAAAGGTTTTCAAATGAACAATACATATAGCAACTTCTGATCAATTCATATAAATTTCACCCACTCCGAATACAGATACAGATAATTTAGATGGTTGAACAGATACAGATACAGATAGTGGTGTACTCGCTCATCCCTATTATTTAATTACCCCTGGATACATTTTAGTGAAAATTACAATTACAGGTCATATCCTTAGGATTGGATTGGGTACTCTAAATTGACCGTATGTGTGTGTGTGTGTGTGTGCACCCAGTGATGGATTGGCATCCTGTCCTGGGCTTAGTTGAATAGTGTAATGCCCTGCCCTGCACCCAGTGAGGGGGTAGGGGACTAACCGCAACCCTGATAAGGATTAAGCGGGTGTGATAATAGATGGATGGATCCTTAGGATTTCCAAGTTTAAGAGATTTTCTCTCTGGTAATAATCTCTACAATAAATAATTATGAAACATTTTTCTGGTGTATATTCAGAATTAATGATAACACAAAACTGTTATAGTACATTTGTCATGATATGGGTTTAGCATGTATGTTATGTAAAGTTATGTAAAGATGGGAGGCTGGATTGCCAGCATCAGAAACAATAACACAATGTAAATATTTCAAATGTGATTATTTAGATTACCAACTCATGAACAGTATTAAACTATGAAACACTTTAGTGTAAACATGAACTGAACAGAGCCATCTGTAGCAGATCACCACCAATCTTTTCAGTGTGGCTGCAAAGATTGTAACAGAAGGAAAGTCTTTTCCTGCCTGAGTGCTTTAAATGTACATTCTGCTTTCTGTCATCTGCTAACACCACAATGTCTGGAGCCTAATCTGTCACTTCCTTCATTTTTAATGAGTAGAGTTTAATCACTGGTGTGAGAGAGGAAAGGTGCGTGAGGAGACTGAACAGCAGCAGTGTCTAAGAATCTTCACTAATGTGTCTGATTGGTTGTTGGCAGTAATTACGTTCAGCTTTCTGTTAACACGAGTCAGTCTTTCATCCACTTTCTCTTTTTCCACAGGCTTTATTATCACTGCCTGACACTAATTACTGATCTGCACACAGAAACATCTCCATTAGAGTAGCTGAAATTAGACAGGAAAGCAGCATCAGGGACAGGTGCCTCCGCTAAAGGCTTCATTGACTTATTTTAGAGTGAAATCTCTAAATGACTCAGGTAATCACAATGCTTTAAAAGCACAATAATAAATACAGTAAATACAGAGTTGGGCTGCTTGGATAAATCAGACAGACAAAAGCTCAATGTTTGTGGATAATTCAGAGTCAAGAAATTCTACATTCAAACAGGTCTGTAAGCTAGAAAAGAGGAACCCATGCCACTCACTGGGATATTGGATAAAGGGGAAATACTCTTGCTCATAGACAACCATTCACATCATTTTTTAAAATGCAGTCTTTCACAAAATTGTGAAAACTACGAAGTAATTCACCAATATAAGGAACAAATTAAAATATAATAATATAACATGAATTATAAATAATAAAACATCTATTTCAAGTGTTTATTTCTTTTAATGTTGATGATTATGGCCGGCAGCCAATGAAAACCCAAAAGTCAATGTCTCAAAAAATTAGAATATTATGTAGAAGACTAATTCAAAAAGTTATTTTTAATACATAAATGTTGTTCTACTGAAAAGTACAGGGGTTAGACAATGAAACTGAAACACCTGTCATTTTAGTGTGGGAGGTTTCATGGCTAAACTGGACCAGTCTGGTGGCCAATCTTCATTAATGTCACATTGCACTAGTAAGAGCAGAGTGTGAAAGTTCAGTTAGCAGGTAAGAGCACAGTTTTGCTCAAAATATTGAAATGCACACATTATGGGTGACATACCAGAGTTCAAAAGAGGACAAATTGTTGGTGCACGTCTTGCTGGCGCATCTGTGACCAAGACAGCAAGTCTTTGTGTCTAAATATTATTGAGCCACTTTGGGGTGTTTTGGAGGAGCGAGTCAGGAAATGGTTTCCTCCACCAGCATCATGTAGTGACCTGACCACTATCCTGCAAGAAGAATGGCTTAAAATCCCTCTGACCACTGTGCAGGACTTGTATATGTCATTCCCAAGACGAATTGATGCTGTATTGGCCGCAAAAGGAGGCCCTACACCTACTAATAAATTATTGTGGTCTAAAACCAGGTGTTTCAGTTTCATTGTCTAACCCCTGTATGTACAGTATATGCCCTCAATACTTCAGGGCTCCTTTTGAATGAAATACTGCATTAATGCAGTGCGGCATGGAGGTGATCAGCCTGTGGCACTGCTGAGGTGGTATGGAAGTCCAAGTTGCTTTGATAGCAGCTTTCAGCTCTTCTGCATTGTTGGGTCTATTGTCTCTCATCTTCCTCTTGACAATAGCTCATAGATTCTCTGTGGGGCATAGGTCAGGTGAGTTTGCTGACCAGTCAAGTACAGCGATACTGTGGTTATTAAACCAGGTATTGGCACTTTTGGCAGTGTGGGCACCAGCAGATGACATGGCTCCCCAAACCATCACTGATTGTGGAAATTTCACATTAGAC
>BRDA01055707.1:0-12732 GCA_036984385.1 Crenuchus spilurus | reverse complement strand
AAATATTGACATTTGCCATCTCCACATCACTGCATTCAGTTTTTATTCACAATTTGTATAGCGTCCCAACTTTTTTGGAATCCGGTTTGTATTTTCTCAAAATAGAAGACAGATAGTGGATGGAAATTGCATGTGCAACTTGCCTGGACTGTTGATGGTCAGAAGTGCATTTGTATTAGAGAATAAACTGAAGCCCAGAGCAGCATTCCAATGGAACTTTCTCCAGCATGTAGCAGGAATTGGCTGGTTTGGTTTATTTTGATGGTCAGTGGTGATACAATGCTCTTTTAGTGTGTTTTGTATGTTAAAGAACTTTCAGTAAGCTATGGAGCCTGAGTCCCTAACCAGGGAAATGACGACACTGATGTACAACCACACTCTCAGTCTGTTATTCTCTATTGCAGTCTACTGCTTGCAGTCTTCTTGACTTGTTTCTTGTAAAACTTCTTTGATTTTATTCACTATTATGTTTTCATCACCACATAGAGAATAGCCAGCTGAGGTGGCTCGGGCATCTGTTTCGGATGCCCCCTGGACGCCTCCCTAGGGAGGTGTTCCAGGCATGTCCCCCCGGGAGGAGGCCCCGGGGAAGACCCAGGACATGTTGGAGTCTCTCGACTGGCCTGGGAACGTCTCGGTGTTCCACCCGAGGAGCTGGCTGAGGTGTCTGGGGAGAGGGAGGTTTGGGTTTCCCTCCTCAGACTGCTACCTCCGCGACCCGGCCCCGGATAAAGCGGTTGATGATGGATGGATGGATGGATGGATGGATGTTTTCATCACTGTGTTGATGACCTGAGGTACAAGCATGAAACAATATATATGAAAATACAGGACAAATCTCAACCACTAAGTGTCATGGCATTTTATTTTCCAATAAAGTACAACATATTGTAAAGGACAAATGCTAACATATGGCATGTGTGTTGCATAGCCAAAAGGTTCTAGGCAAGTTCATTCACTGATTGCATACTGAAGAGCTTACCTGGCCTGGAGATGTTCAATATTGCACAGCGATTGAGCGGGCAGTAGATTGATGTGGGCTTTCTGTCTCTGTGAACACAATGGTTGATAAATAACCTGTTCAGGTGCCTGCTGCTTCTGTTTCTTTACAGGAACATTTGCGGAAACAGGTGCCACCTTGAGCATGGAGCAGCATGTGGAGTGTTACTATAGTGGGTTGGGGGGACTGACAAAGAACAAACAGTCGTGTGATTTGGTGTAAGAGTGCGATTGTGCTATATTAAACACCTGCCGTGTAAGCCAAGTTTATAAGAAACAATAAAAAACCAAGTCACTTGTGAGCCCACGGTTTCCTTGCTCCCTTTGTGTGCTCCTGTAGAGTGTCTGGAGTGACAATTGACCAGAATCTGTAGAGAAATGTCAGTCACTTCCTGGCTTCCTGGTAGAACCTCATACAGTGTGTCCAAAAGGTTGTGGACACCCTTTGTAATGAATGCATTTAGCCACTATAAGTTGACACGGATGTATAAACGCACACACAGCTTGTCTATTCCCTGTAGAGAGGTGCTGCCAATAGAAAAGGACTAAACGTTAACCTGTTGGCGCTGTGCTAGAGGGCACAGCACTGAGTTGTGGAACTGTCAACACTTTTGGGATGAGTTGATGCAGCTGGGGATGAGGTGGCAGTGGCGATCATCCAAACATCCTGATCGTTCTTGTGGATAAATGCAATCAAATCCTCACAGCAATGCTACAGAATCATGCTCCAGGCATCGTCATCCATTGAATCTCATTGTAGATCAAGCACTGGAGAAACACTCATTTGTAGTGGCCTCAATAAGTCAGTGAAACTATTAAGTGGCACTTGAAGAAAGGAATCTTTAACAAAGTGATGTGTTCCCATGTGCCTTCATTGCCTGACTTAAACCACAACTCCAGGCAGCACTTGAGGAGGGAATTGAAGTGATTATGTTCTAATTATAGATGTATACGCTCAGCTATATGTTTTAAGCTTTACAATAAAATCTAGGTCTTGAAGGCTTGGAGGGGAAAACATCTGCTGCTGATTCTGGAGGTGGTTCTGTCTGGATAGATTGCTGCATGACAAACTATGTGAGGACATAATCATTCTTCTAGTCAAACCTGCCGGCAGCTTACATTCAAATCTTCTTTATCGTCTTTTTCTCTTAAGATCCACAGAAAAGGGAGGAGTGAAATCATCTTTTTCCTCAACATCTTTGACTATTCTGAGCAGCTAATTAAAGATTCTGATTCAAATAAGTATGTGTCCAATCTTCAGCTACAGTAAGTGTTGATTTTTATGGAATGTTTGCATCCCAAACAAATAGAACTGAGTATCTGTACTTGTGGCACAAATCTGAGTTGTAAGGTAATGTCCCTTCAGCGCTGTGCAGCTGATTTCTGGACTCAACATCTAAACCAGGGGTGTCAGACTCCTGTTCCTGAGGGCCAGACTCCTGCACAGTTTGGTGATCTTTTTGATCAAACACACCTGAATCAGCTCAGCAGGTTTAATTCTAGTGTCAGGGCATAGAAATCACCAAAATGTTCTGGACACTGACCCTCCAGAAGAAAATATAAGCTTATATTACAAATCCTAAAACACATTTTCTGGGTTCTTTTACAAAAATATAAGTGTGTGAAGATCCAGACAGAAAATCTACAAAGTACAGACTGGTAAAAGGTCAATGAGGCATGCTGGAGTCCCTCCAGCAGAGTCCATGAGGTCAGCATGAGATCAACACTTCAAAATATTGGCATGTTGCTCAAATACATTGACTGTAAAAAAATACAAGTTTTACTTTTCATTCATTTTAGTTTGTTTTCAGAGATCTATCTGATCTGATACAAGAGAGCTTCTGGTTTGGGTTACAGATAGTTTCAGACAGAGTTTTGTTGAATTACAGTTGGTTTTAGACAGAATTTGGTTGGATTCAGATAGAGTATTTTTTTTTAGATTCAACTTTTTGCCAGTGTTATTGCACACAATGGAATTTAACCTCAGCATTTAACCCATCCGTACAGTGAAACACACACAGTAGGCTGTGAGATCATGTGTGTGAAGTGGTGCCCAGAGAGCATTTGGGGTTTAGATGACTTATTACATAAAATAATTAAATTATATTTAACACTAGTCAAATCTTGAACAACGTTCAGCTACAATTAAAAAAAAATTGACCAATAATGGGTTGTTTTTAAAAATGGTCAACTTAAAAAAAAAAAAAAAACAAAAAAAAAAAACAGTGACTATAGTAGAGTTGAATGAACTTGTGCTTACAAGATATGTTGAAAATTACTTACTAAAAACTATTTTACTTAGTTTGACTTTATTAATGTTCTAAGTTAATGTAATATTAATTATTTCAATAAGAAGTGCAGGTAGGTTTTACAGTATACAACCCCTGGCAAAAATTATGGAATCACCAGTCTCTGAGGATGTTTTTTCAGTTGTTTAATTTTGTAGAAAAAAATCTGATCACAGACATGACACAAAACTAAAGGCATTTCAAATGGCAACTTTCTGGCTTTAAGAAACACTAAAAGAAATCAAGAAAAATAATTGTGGTAGCCAGTAACAGTTACTTTTTTAGAACAAGCACAGGGGGAAAAAAATATACAATCACTCAATTCTGAGGAACAATTATGGACTCACCCTGCACATTTTCTTTACAAACACTAACACCTGCATCAGATTAAATCTGCTTGTTAGTATGCAGCTAAAAAGGAGTGATCACAACTTGGAGAGCTGTTGCAACAAGTGGACTGACATGAATCATGGCTCCAACACCAGAGATGTCAATTGAAACAAAGGAGAGGATTATCAAACTCCTTAAAGAGGGTAAGTTATCACGTAGTGTTGCACAAGATGTTGGTTGTTCAGAGTCAGCTGTGTCTAAAACACAGTACAAACAACATGGTTTGGTGGTTAAAGGCAAGCATACTGGTAGACCAAGGAAGACATCAAAGCATCAAGACAGAAAACTTAAAACAATATGCCTTGAAAACAGAAAATGTACAACAAAACAAATGAGGAACAAATTGGAGGAAACTGGAGTCAACGTCTGTGACCGAACTGTAAGAAACCGCCTAAAGGAAATGGGATTTACATACAGAAAAACTAAAAGAAAGCCATCACTAACACCTAAACAGAAAAGAACAAAGTTACAGTTGGCTAAGGAAAGGCAATCATGGACTGTGGATGACTGGATGAAAGTCATATTCAGTAATGAATCTCGAATCTGCATTGGCCAAGGTGATGATGCTGGAACTTTTGTTTGGTGCCATTCCAATGAGATTTATGCAGACGACTGAAGAAAACATGCAAATTTCCACAGTCATTGATGATACAATCTATTAAAAGGATGTTTGAGGATGATGAAATCATTTTTCAAGATGATAATGCATCTTCCCATAGAGCAAAGACTGTGAAAACATTCCTTGAAGAAAGACACCTAAGGTCAATGTCATGGCCTGCACAAAGTCCGGATCTTAGTCCGATTGAAAATCTGTGGTGGAAGTTAAAGAAAATGGTCCACGACAAGGCTCCAACCTCCAAAGCTGATCTGGCAATAGCAATCAGAGAAAGCTGGAGCCAGATTGATGAAGAGTACTGTTTGTCACTCATTAAGTCAATGCCTCAGAGACTGCAAGCAGTTATAAAAGCCAGAGGTGGTGCAACAAAGTACTAGTGATGTGTTGGAGTGTTATTTTGTTTGTTTGTTTTTCATGATTCCATCATTTTTTCCTCAGAATTGAGTGATTGTATATTTTTTCCCCTGTGCTTGTTCTAAAAAAGTAACTGTTACTGGCTACCACCGTTATTTTTCTTGATTTCTTTTAGTGTTTCTTAAAGCCAGAAAGTTGCCATTTGAAATGCCTTTAGTTTTGTGTCATGTCTGTGACCTGCTTTTTTTTCTACAAAATTAAACAACTGAAGGAACATCCTCAGAGACTGGTGATTCCATAATTTTTGCCAGGGGTTGTATACTTGTTTTGGCAAATCTGAGCCTAAAGTGAGACCGAGATGTGTACTAAACCTCAAGACAATTTGAGTGAATGCTGAGGTGTTTTTCTCCAGAGAAATATCCGAGCAGCAGGAATCTAAAGCTATTTGTGTTTCTTTCTGCTTTCGTTGTTATGTGGTAGAGATTATAGAGATATAGGATCTATCTTCTTGTTTTGTCTTTCCTGTGGGAATTAGTGGGAACATAGTTTAACTGTCTTTCCTCACAGATTCATCCAACTTTCACTTTCAAAACAAGCTCCACATTATTCTTTCGCGTAGGCGACGGAACCTTCTGAACCATCCCCCTCCTGGAAAACTGCCGGGTTTTGAACCTGAACCCTTCTTGAGAGGCATAGCACAGACACATGCAACACAAGCAGCTTTTCTGTAACCATTTGATTTTCAAATTATCAATCCTTTGTGAGTAACATTCAGTGTTCAATCCACAACCTTGACATAGCACAGAGAAGAGAGAGCGAGCATGGCATTCTGGAGGTTCAGCAGTGACCTTGATCTGCTGCATCACTGATCAGGTTTGCTGGTTTGAATCAAGTAAAAGTAAACCTCTATACTGGTCTGCTTTTGCTGAACTTCCTAAGTGAAATATTTCAATTTAGCTTGAAGCTTCACTCACCATTTGGCTTCATTGAAACACAGTTGTTCAATTTATGGATTAATCTCAACAGCTGACATTAAGGCTGGGCTTGGTTTACTCTGGTACAAACAAGGCGTTAGCACATATCAATACTAATTTTTAGCAATCAATAGATAACGGCTCATGTTCTGTGCATGTTTTAGATTGTCTTCAAAACATTTTAAAATACATTACACTGAGTGATGTATACACAGTCATCAGAATATGTCAGCACGCCAGTCAGTTTTATCAGAGTGTAAAACCATCATAATGAACAAAGGATGTCATGTGACTGATGTCTATGCAAATAGTGTACCAGGTGAAGCATGGTGGAGGCAGCATCTTGGAAAACTGCGGGATGTTCTAGAGAGAATATGTTTGAAAATATACTGTGACAGCCAAAAAACTCTAAAAGTAACACAATAGAAAACCAGCTGGAGATGCATTAGGCTTTCTAATATTAGAAGTTTCAGGATCTGAAAATATTTATTAGAGCAGAGTAGAAGGAAAAATATTGTGTTCATTGTTTTAAATGTTTACTATTATGTAGAAAACGAATAAAAAAGTAAGATTACAATAAAATTTAAGAGTAGAAAAAGAACTTAAAGCTGCCTCAAACATCTGTGATTAAACTCTAGATATATTAGATTTGGTAGTTTTAAGCTTGTGTAAGTGGCTTTCTGTCAGTGGGAGAGTTTGACCGGTCACTCTGGGTTTGACGTTTCATTCTTTGTCACATTGTGAGTGATGTGAAAGACACTTTGAAATCTGATTTGAGCGGTCAGAGTGTCCGGACTGAGAGAGATCTTTACAAATCTGACTGTAATGGGATTTCAAACCCCCTCCGAATATGGCTTGGATCATATTTGTAAAAATGGGATTTCATGTTGTTTTTGACTGTCCGGACTATCAGAAAACAATCTGGATACAGATAGATAGACCAGAAATCAGATTTTGGCCTGAGCACAGCCTCTGATCCACATTCCAGCTTATTTTTGTCATTTCTCTGAATGACTGAAATTAGAGCTTCCCACGCTCCTCACTTATATGTGACCATTATTAGTTCTTCTTTAGAAACCTTAGACTATTCCAGGAATCCCAACACCTGAAGATTTATTAGGTCTTGATATTGCCTTAATTAATTCCTCTGTGAATTATCTCTGCCTTGTGGTTTAGAATAAAGTTGTCTGATTTTTCAAAAATTTTCAGTTTTTCTCTTTAATGTATGGTTTTATTTATTGGACATTGTGTTTCATATATATATATAATCTGTGTATTAGGGCTGCAACTAACGATTATTTTAATAATCGATTAACTGGTCAATTATTTTTTCGGGGAAAAAAATATTTCCATGTCTTTATTCAGAGATAGAACATTGAATAACAGAATAAAAAAGTGCTTACAATAATGAAACAATAGATTAAATTAAAGTTATTAATAATTTTAAATAAAATAATAAAGAAAGGGCGGCACGGTGGCTTAGTGGTTAGCACGTTCGCCTCTCAGCGCTGGGGTCTTGGGTTCAAGTCCCCATCTGAGCGGAGTTTCCATGTTCTCCCCGTGTCTGCGTGGGTTTCCTCCGGGGACTCCGGTTTCCTCCCACAGTCCAAAAACATGGGGATCAGGTGAATTGGGTAATCTAAATTGTCCGTAGGTACGTATGTGTGTGTGTGTGTGTGTGTGTGTGTGTGTGTGTGTGTGTGTCTGTGTGTCACCCAGCGATGGATTGGCGCCCTGTCCTGGGCTTAGTTGATTAATGTAATGCCCTGCCCTGCGCCCGGTGAGGGGGTAGGGGACTAACCGCGACCCTGATAAGGAATAAGCGGGTGTGATAATGAATGAATGAATGAATGAATGATAATAAAGAAAAATAAGTGCGTCGCTGATGCACACTACATACAAACTATAACTCACTGATACAAACTCACTCCCTTTCTTTAGGAACTTTGCATTGCAATGCAAAAATGCCTCATGTCAGTGATTGATCATGTTGTGGATGCTTTCAGTCAAGACAGCTGCTTTTTGTGGTGTACATGTCTTTCTCATCATGAAACCTGTAATTGTTTGCTATTTCTTTCTGGAATGAGAAAGACAGTATAGCATAGTATATACTATAGTTATAGCACAATTTACAGGTAAATAAATGTCTGGTTTTATTTACAATATTAGGTTAAGGCATGTAGGTAGCCCAAAGAGCAATAAAACACAAGATAGACACCCATTGGCACAATATCATAGTGTGTAAAAAATACTTAATTACACTAATTTGAGTAGCTCTAATATGTTACCGTAATCCCTGTCTACATGCAATTAATCCTGCCTCACTCCCATACAGTGCAGTATCTATACTAATAGTTTAAAAAAGCTTAATCATTAATTACCACTATTGTGTACACGTTATATGTATTTATAAAGCACATTTAAACACAGCTTAAGTTAATTAAACTGAAATAATAAGCAACACACACGTACTCCATCACTGTTAATTATCTGCTTAACAAGCAAAAAACAACTTGAACTGTGCAATGCCGGTCCACATAGTGTGAATACGCTGTTCGGTTTCATCACTTCAAAACGGAACAAACTCGGGATATTGTAATGACTTACTCTGCTGTTGAACTGCCTTCATCCTCATCGCTGACTCCAACATGTTTCTGTTTCAGAAGCTGTATCACAGGGGTGTCATAGTCCAGTCCTGGTGGGCCAGATTCCTGCAGAGTTTGGCGATTTTTCTGCTGTGACACTACATTTAAATCTGCTCATTACCTGCTGAGCTGAATCAGGTGTGTTTGATCAGGAAGATCACCAAACTCTGCAGGAATCCGGCCCTCCAGGACTGGAGTTTGACACCCCTGCTGTATCATCACCGTGGTGCTCCTGTGCCAGGACAAATCGCTTTTGCAAAGCTTGCATGTTACACATTTTGTAGTTCTGTGAAGTGTGAAATGCTCCCACACTTTTGATGATTTAAGCCGAACTTTCTTCTCTGTGTCAGTCATATTTCTTTAGTAGAATTTATTGACTTTTTAATAATAAACTTATTTTAAAAATTCTGGCTCCGCCTTGCTACGTTCAACTCGCTTGCTTACCTTTTCCAGCGTTGACGAAGCGCCGCAGGTGACGTAAAAGCACATACGACAAGGCGTGTACCACATAAATCATGCCACACAACGAATCGATAATGAAATTTGTTGCCAACACTTTTAATACTCAATTATTATCGATTTTGCCAATTCGTTGTTGCAGCCCTAATGCCCTAATACATACATATATATATATATATATATATATATATATATATATATATATATATAAGAATGACAAGTCCTGCACAGTGGTCAGAGGGATTTTAAGCCATTCTTCTTGCAGGATAGTGGTCAGGTCACTTGTGATGCTGGTGGAGGAAACTGTTTCCTGACTCGCTCCTCCAAAACACCCCAAAGTGGCTCAATAATATTTAGACACAAAGACTTGCTGTCTTAGTCACAGATGCGCCAGCAAGATGTGCCCCAACACTTTGTCCTCTTTTGAACTCTGGTATGTCACCATAATGTTGTGCATTGCAATATACTATATAACTGTCCTCTTACCTGCTAACTGAACCTTCACACTCTGTGCAATTAATGAAGATTGGCCACCAGACTGATCCAATTTAACCTCCCACACTAAAATGACAGGTGTTTCAGTTTCATTGTCTAACCCCTGTGTGTATATGTATATATGTGTATATATATATAAAATAGGTACTTATAAGCACTTTTACGGGGGGGTTACAAGTATATACACATATATTTTATATATATATATATATATACACACACACACACACAAACACACACATATGTATATACAAACCGAAAGAAAAAAGAAAGGGGGGATGCCACACAGTGGTAAAAATGGCCTTGTCCCAACTTTTTTGGGATTTGTTGACGCCATGAAATTTTGAATCAACATATTTCTCCTTTAAAATGTTACATTTACTCAGATTAAACTTTTGATCTGTCATCTGTGTTCTATTACGAATAAAATATTGACATTTGTCATCTCCACATCATCGCATTCAGTTTTTATTCACAATTTGTTTAGTGTCCCAACTTTTTTGGAATCCGGTTTGTACAAGTTACTTGTTTAAAATAGATAATGTTACATTGAGTCAACATAAGTTATTACTAAAAATGTGATTTGCTTGCATTCAAATAGATTAATGAAATACTAGAGAACTAGTATAGTTGTACTTGACATGTGAATTCAGAATCAGTAAAATACTGTCGCGATGTGTTACCGGGGCCCCAATATTTTTAATCAAGTCCCGAAAGCCCTCATTCTCCACCACACATTATGGTCTTAAGTCTTTGACAATGAACCGGGTTATTGAAGCCATTATTACTTAGGCTCTAGCTGAGTTGTGGTCGAGTTTTGGCTGGAAGAAGTCCGGGTTTTCTGTGTTTTTGTCCTGCTGTGTCTTTGGGCTAGCAGTGCTAGCATCCTCATCGCCACTTTCAC
Organism: Crenuchus spilurus; assembly: GCA_036984385.1. NCBI lineage: Eukaryota > Metazoa > Chordata > Actinopteri > Characiformes > Crenuchidae > Crenuchus > Crenuchus spilurus. The sequence goes on along the minus strand of BRDA01055707.1, from coordinate 2,608 downwards.
CATGTCGTCTTGCCAAATGAGTGGTGACGTTTGTAGTAATACCAGTGTTCTTGAATGCGACTTTGCATTCTTTGCAAACAGCAATGGTTTTGTGTAGTTTTCCATTCTTCGTGTAAAAACTAAACTTGACTGTGACGCAGGGTTGCCAGGTCCAACAAAAATATCCAGCCCTTTCTCTCTCTCTCTCTCTCTCTCTCTCTCTCTCTCTTCCCCCCCCCCATCTAATGTTGTATTCAAACTTCCTTAGTGTCGACTATACATTTGCCGGCCGTGTTGAAGTAATATTCTAGGCAACACCCATTTTTTTTTGTTGTTTTTTTTTTTTTCTGGTGGCCGTGGTAATTTTTAAAAGTAGCCTAAAAAAACGCACCACGCCACCCTTGAATTTTCATCCGCGACTGGCAACTCGTGTGACGAGACGTGACTGTGACGAATATCGCAACAGATAATCAGAGAGAGGGAGAGAAAGAGCGAGCGAGCAGCAGCGCACATCGGCAACACCAAATGGATTGACAGCTATTTAATTGGGCCATCGGCCGGTTTATGCTACAAATAGACCAATTCAGGGGTCCATGTAACGATGTTTTCACATTGTTTACGTCAAAAACGGACTTTCGATTCAAATTGGTTATTTTTTACACCCCTTTATATATATATATATAAATGACTTTCACTGATTTACTTCCTGCCTCAGTGTTTTTTGCTTTAAAAATAACTTTTATTTTTATTTGTATTTGTGGCATATGCATTTTTTTATTTCATGCCAAAATTCAGGCCAGCCTCTCATCATGTGTTGTGGCTGTAATTTGTTAGTCTTTAGTTTGTAGGCCTAATATTCTGATATGGATTTTGGGGTGGCCTATACAATACCGATAATAAAGAGGAAGAAAATGCAGAAAACGATATATCGGCCGATATTTTTTTTACAATTTGTATTCATTTATATACATATAAATGGAAATAAAGATTTAACATATAATTTCTTTCAAATACTTTTATTGTCAAAAGTAAAACTGCTTGATTTGAACATAATAATAAATAATATAACATAAAACTTACAAATATTTTAACATATATTGAAGACCTGTTTAGAACAAACACAACTACATAAAATAAAAACATTTGTCAAACTTTTACATATGCCTGAATACAAAACATTCAGGGAACAGTACTGTGCAACAATTTAATAAAGGTCAATAAAATAAAATAGTCATTTAAACTGAAACAGAGGGAATAAAATTTACTATAGCTCTAATACTACCAATTCAAAAGTGGCAAGTTGTAGTGCAGGAAACACAGCTTTTCTGCATGCTCTCCTTTCAGGGCTCTGTGCTTTTCTTCATATATATTGCCAATAGTGATGAAGACCCTGGATTTAGGTGCAAGAGTCTGAAGTCTGACTGCGCGCTGAGTGGGGGGCTTGCTCTGGCTTCTGTGAGCACAGACGGGGGCTATGAAGCCTGACTATGCCACTACTCTGCTGCACTAGCTACTGGCGTCACTCAGGCTCGCAGCTCGCCATGTTCTGATCAGAAATCAACTGATGCAAGCTGGTCACGAGACTCTACGCTGGTACCAGCGGAGAGTCTGCTAAGCGCTTCCCCATGTTCCTTTGCCTTATATCGAAAAATAGAGCTAAAATACGCTTTGAGGCGCAATACTGTGATTACGTGAAGCCAAACGATTTGACATACCACTGTACTTGGTCCCACCCAAGGGTTACGACTGCACTGGTTGTTTTTTCATTTCATGATTCACTCCACTATGTTATAAATTAAACTAGAAATGTGTTTTAATATTGAGCTGCTATAGCAGTGTGTTCTCGGTCATGTTCAATCAGATTAGTTTACTTCAGACAAACAATGCATTTAATTTACGGAAAAGATAATGTTATTACTTAGAACTGATATATTTCAATGTGTGTTACATTGTTCTGGCTAAGGTTTTACTTTAGCAAGGTTAAATGCTAAATTATCTCTCATAAATTGTATCTTGCTAGTTTAGCAGGTAGAGGTAGCTAAAGCTTTTAGCTTGAGGCAAGCGGGCTGGAGAGTTGAGTGGAAATCATTTGCTGATGTTTATTTCACAAGCTACTTATAAACTTACCATTGACAAATATACGATGCCCAGGTCAGCAGTGTGATGCACAGTTCTCAGTCGCTCTCAGAATTCTACGTCTCCTCTAGGCTGCTGCTCAGTCAACAGGCAAGCGTGCTGCATGTGACCTGAACATCACTTGGTCTGCGTGCGCCCTCTGCTGGATTAGCGGCGCAATTACATAATGTTTCCAACCCTCCAGGCGAGGAAAATCTGAAGTGTTTTGCTCTGCGCCTATCAGCCAAATTTTGGCCGATAGACTTTTAAACGATATATCGGCTGATAATATCAGCCGGCCGATATATATCGGTCGGGCTCTAGTATTAAGCCTCCAAATCCAGTCATATTTATCAATCAATCAATCAAAATTTATTTATATAGCGCTTTTTACAATGGACATTGTCACAAAGCAGCTGTACATAATCAGTATCAGACATTTTGATTCTAAGCCCAATGTGAGCAAGCCGAGGCAACAGTGGCAAGGAAAAACTCCCTCAAGGCTGGAGGAAGA
>BRDA01055704.1:0-10258 GCA_036984385.1 Crenuchus spilurus | reverse complement strand
TATGATTTAGGTCATTTACTGCTAATGTTTTTATAGATGTGATGTTCACATGAGTTTGTTATTAACGGCAATAAACAGTTTCGACCATATTTCATGGCATACAAATCCGATCGCGCTGAAAAGGGATCGGAAATCGAAATCGGCCTCAAAAACGCCGATCGGCCCATCTCTAATGAATACTGTCAAAATGTGATACGTACTACTCTTTAGCTTCATTAAAAAGATCATCTGGTACTTCTAAAACTTTCAGCACATCTATTTTCAGGACATCTATTATTCTTTCATCTCTCTGCACAGAACACGGATACTAGACACTTTAGAGAGAGTCACTCCCTGCTGAAAGTAAAGCTGTGGTAGATTGATATGAGCTTACTGTTCACATCAATCTAGCAAGGACAACTTAAGTTTAACGCACCCCATTTCATCACCCTCTAACTCTCTTTCCAATTTCATACATTGCCACTGTGAATCAATTTCACTGTAAGATGAAAGCTTTAGCTAGCAGATAACAAGACAGAAACATTAGCTAGAACCTAATTGAAACGTGAAGACAAAAATAATAACAACTTACATGACACCCTCTGATTATATAGAATTAACCAGGTCAACTGGAATAAATCCACCCTCATGAAAAGCTGAGTATCAATCAATGTAATTAATATTCTCTCGCATCCTAGTTTGGTTCTTGATGGTTCCCTTTGTGGCTCTATCAGTCCTTATTCCATATGTCATTTTTCAGGAAAGGCTTGGAGGTTGTCTCCCTAATCCATCTCCTCATATTACAAAGGCCTGAGGAATTAGGCGGTGTGTGACACTGCCAAATTTTGAATTACGTGATTAGACCTTTCAGATATGAGCCTGCAATTCAGGATGAATGACGAATCACCAACACTGACATCCTGGAGAAAACCTGGCATAGCAGTGACTTCAACAGCAACATCTGCACGACATCTTCTCTATATCTAATAAATCAAAACCACTCCTGTTACACTCAACATCACAGTGAATTATGTTCTTATCATCCTGTCCAATGTGCTTCCTTTAACAGCATGTTACACTTTTCTATTCACATTGTTTCTTATGTTCCACAATCCTGTGTTATTACAGAAAATTGAGCAGCTCGTCATAGAGATCAAAACACTGTCCATGAAAGGTTCCTGAATGTGTAACTATAAGCTGTTTTCGTATGTGAACCACCTGGAGATCCAGATCCAGACATTACAAAGAGCTGCCCTTTCACACATGTATCATGCAGCCAGAGATGTTCCATGTCAGAAGTATTCTCACAAGAGGAAAATGTTGTGGGTGCTTCAGGCAGAGTGGCTGCTCCTGTGTAGCACTTGTAGAAGACCCAGTATGACATGTGGTAGAAATTACAGTGTTTTATTTACAGGACATTAAAGATGGTAGATGAGGCTAATGACTTTTCCATAATGATTGTTTTTGCATCAATATTAATACATGTATGTGGAAAGGTGTATCAAACATGCCCCCTGTGAATTCCCTGGAACATGACCTGCTCTGTATTTTGTACTAAGGACCTGTCTACATAACTGTTTGAGTCATTTCTATCACACCTTTGTATTCACATGAACAGTTCCATGAAAGTTCAGGGTTACTGTGAATGTGTTAAACAGGCTCCTCTTTCACAGCTGATTTCCATTCTTCACCTCAACACTCACAAAAAAGCCATTTATTCCTGTGCTATCAAACCCTGCCCATCAAACATTTAGTGACATTTAGATTTTTAAACATTTTAATAGATAAGCATGTGTTCTTGGTTATTTTGCAAATAGCTTGCCAGATATTTTCAAAAGAACATATGAGGTCCCCAAACTTTTGACAGAGAGTGTACCTTGTGTTACCTTTAAAAACTGTAGTTTGGACCAAGACTTCATCTTAACTTTCAACATGTTTACATCATTTTTATTTGCATCTCTGTTCTGCAATACATGTCTGCAAAGATAACACTGTGTGCTGCCTAAAAACCCTCGGAGCAAATGACTGTTAATACACAAGGGCTTCAGTGATCCTGACAGACTTCCTAACAGACTTATCTCCCTAACAGACTTATCTCACCGGCTCTTTGTGGCTGCTCTAGTCTAGGCCACGGTGTGAAGCAATATGTTTATTCTCCCCCAGGTACCCAGTACATAAACTTCAAACATCAGCCCCTGGGCCTCCATCACCATCCAAAATGGTTTCAAATGAAACTGTCTGTAGCTTGCCACATATGGCAAACTGGAACAGCTGGTCCAATTCTACATCAGGTCAAATTTTGCATTAGAGGTAATAAATGGATATTTAGTTTATTGTCAGCTGTAGCGTAGAAGTAAAAGGATTTTGGCAGCTGATATAAACATAGTTTTTACTCATAAGAAAATGGTAAACAGATGCAGTGGTGTAAGCAGGATCAAATTAAGCAGGAAACTGCATTGTTTCAAGGGAAATTATTTGGGTCATTGCATGTTAAACCAGTAGGCTTTTATGGTGGCTTGAGTAACAATGGTCATCTCTTCAGAAGAGATAATGCAACTAATGTTAGAGCTAAATAATGTAGTATGAAGCAATATAATGATGATTCCAAACTCAACACTGAGAAATATTTTTACTGTTTACGTTGCTAGTTAGAACCAAGTTAAACATAATTACCTGCTGATTTCATTTGGCAACACATTTAATTTAACACAAAATATGTTTTGTATATAGTATAAAATATACTTCTACTTTAAAAGTTTTTTTTATCTTTTTGGAACCACCAAAATTCCGCATGATAAATTAATTTAATTATTAATTAAATTAAATAAATAAAAAAAACAGTTAATTCAGTTTTCCATGTTTGGCCTGTTGGGTTAGATGAAGAGTTTATTCCAAAATGCTGCAGTGACTCTTCAAATGTTTGTGAACATTTTAGAATTTTTATATTTCTGCATAAATGTGATGTAAAACTTCATCAAATTGTCAAGCAAGTCCTAACAGTAGATAAAGAGAACCAAAATAAATGAAACAAAAATATTTGACCTGTTCATTTATTTATTGAGGAAAATTATCCAATATTGCATGTCTGTGAGTGTCAAAAATATGTGAACCTTTGATTTCAGTACCTGGTGAGACCCTCTTGTGCAGCAGTAACTGCAACTAAATGTTTCCAGCAATGGTTGATCAGATATGCACATTGACTTGGAATTCAAAACAGCTTCAACTCTCTTATGTTGGTGCAGTTCTTCCCATTAACTGCTTGCCTCAGGTACCTTCACAACATTCCACTACTGGATTAACGTCAGGACTTTGAGCAAGTCATCATGGGCCATATGCAGCAAAACAGGCTCAAACCATGATACTATAAGCACCATGTTTCATAGATAGGATGAGGTTTTTTATGTTAGAACACAGTGTTTTCCTTTCTCCAAACATAACAATTCTAATTTAAACCATCTGTTTTGGTCTCATCTGCCCACAAAACTTGTTCCAATAGATTCCTGCCTTGTCTATGTGATCTTTTGCAAACTGCAGATGGTCAGAACACTCTTTACTTTTTCACCTTACATCCCTGCCATGCAGATCACTGTTGTTTAGTGTTCTCCTGATGGTAGACCCATGAAAATTAAGCTTAGCCAATGTGAGATTAATTTGTGACCTCACAGACTATTACACACCTTGCACTTCACATGATCTTTGTGGGTAAACCACTCCTGTGGAGGGCAATAATGGTATTGAATTTAATACATTTGTACACAATCTGTCTGACTGTGTATTACAAATGGCTTTGTAATCTTTACCAGCCTCATGAGCACCAATATCTCTTCTACTGAGGTCCTCAGAAATCTCTATTCATACCACAATACACTTCCACAAAACATGTGTTGAAGATCAGACTCTGCTAGATCCCTGATTATCCCTGAGATACATACAGTACATACATAAACAATTTTGGTTGTTACCAATAAACAGCTTATATAATGTACTTTTACTTCTGTAGTAAAAGTTGAATTAACCCTCAACAGGCACCAGTCACACAGGTTTGATCACATGTGGTTAAAGAAGTTCCATCAACAAAGTCACACAAGTGCCCTTCCATACAATATTGAAATTTTTGGAGATGGCTTTATAATAAATATAAAATATTACAGTGCAAATTTTTCTTGTCTGTCTACATGTAACCTACATTTAACACTGTTTTAAAAACCATTAAAAACTGTCACATAAAATCCTTTATTTCCAAGTATAAGCCATGCATGTTTCTTCAAGAGAAGTCTCAGCATGTCTTTCTTATATGAATGGACCTTCCATCAAAAAGAAAAAAAAATGCTTGAAATCCTCCTCTGCCAAGAACAGCATGTTAAGTTTTACACGAAGACACTTTCTCTGAAAACATCTTCAACAAATCATTAGTTAAGAGGGGGCATTTTAAAAAAAGGGCATTGGCGCGGTGTACTAATAGAGAAGCATTAAAACATCATCTAGTGCGGCGGAGGACAGCTCAGCTGTCACACAGAGAGAGGGATTATAGGGAAGTCGTTCTGTTGCTGACAGATTAATTAAGGCGAAGAAGGGCGTGTTGGAGTACACTGGGTCTGAGTTGTAGTAAAAACACAACATTAATGCTGTGTAAAGGGAGAGCACATTACAAGACAATTCCACAGAGTGTGCTTGTGCAAGTGTGCATTAAATAAAAGTAATAGAATAGAAATAAAGTGCTGAGCACTGGGGACTCTAGTTAAGCCAGTGAAAGTGAATTAGAAGATACAAGACCAGTGGTTCTCAGCTGGTGGTTCAGGTACTGAGTGGGTCAATGATATATACTGCAACATTTAAAAAACTTTGGATTTCATTAGAAATGATCATATAAAATATCAGTTTTATTCCAAAAGTGGAATAATTTTGAAAATACACTGTCATATCAGAATTATGACCACCCCTGCTTTGGAATGAACACGGCCATGTGATACAGTGATCCTTGACACTTTCCTTGTTGCTCCTGTGTTCATTATAGAGGTTAACTGGTCCTCTGTGGTGCTTTGATTATTATGATTATTATTGATTATTGGTATCAATGGCCAATAGGGCACCACTGTTATGTTGTATATAAGTATAATAAAGACAAACATTATGTATTACTAAAGAAATGGTTCACCCAGGAATAATTTTTCTACTTACCTCAAACATAAGAAATTAGCCAAGACATGAGTCTGAATTTTTACTTCTGTAAGGCCAATCTACTGTTCAGGCAACAAGTGTTGCTCCAAAAAAAGATTAAAAACTAATGTACAGATGTCGCAGATCTGTAGGTTTTCACAGTCATACACCAGGGACATAACTTTGGAATATAACATCTTCTACAAAAAGGCACACAGTTTTCTGTACTGTAGGTGGCTATCAACATTTGGATCCGGCCAATATTCAGGTTAAATTAGTTGTAAAAGCCTCTATAACTGCTAGCATAACTTTAGCTAACTTTACCTTGGTCTGTATCAATCAATCAATCAAATTTTATTTATAAAGCGCTTTTTACAACTGATGTCACAAAGCAGCTTTACAGGGTTAGCAATAACAGACATAAAATCATTAATCCCTAATCCCCGGTGAGCAAGCCAACGGCGACAGTGGCAAGGAAAAACTCCCTCAGAGCTGGAGGAAGAAACCTTGGGAGGAACCAGACTCACATGGGGGACCCATCCTCCTCTGGTCTGCTAATTCTAAGTGTGTGATGAATCATAATCATATGATCTTGTTGTAAAGTTCAGGTGAGCTGATATAGTGACAGTAGTGGGACAGGAATGATGATGATAGTGGGTGCATTGATAACAGCCAGAAAGTCCATTTGAACTCCAATGTAGGCAGTAGAGTAGGGTATCTGGAGCAGGCCAGAACCTTTAACGTCCGTTTGACCATTATCACCCTTTTATCAAGAGATCTGGCTCACACAAATTAATACATTTCTGCTTATCCCTGTGATCCTCTCAGGAACAGCCATATAAATGGGGATATTTTCTGACCAGCTCAGCAAGTCTCTATTCAATGGTATAGTGTGGGTAACAATGTTGCCTCCCATGTGGCAGACTGGGGTTTATTGACACTATGCCAATATGATACTATGCCAGTAGGAGTCTTTGGGCAGCACTCTAATACTAGATTTACCTACAAATGTAACATGACTGACATTGTAAGTCTCTCTGGATAAGAACGCCTGCCAAATGCCGTGAATGTAATGTGCATTAGCTACAAAGTTGGCCACACACTGTGACTACAACAACACCACAGAACACAGATCTTTGAGCTTCTGTAACAGTGTGTGACCTGATCCTTTCCCATTTCAATGTATGCAACTAGTTCTACAACACCCTGCCTGACAAACGTTTGGTCTCTTTTATGTCATTTTTGTCGAGCAACAGTTGTTATCTCAACTATAATTGGCCATTGGCTTAGAGCTGAACTTGCAATGTAAAGTGATCTAAAATAGGGCTACTTAGGAGACTACCTAGTTCTAGTGTGTGTTAGCAACATTAGCTTCATACCTTTAGTTCTAAGCTCAAAACATGTTTTGGCCAACAGTCAACATCTGATTTTTTTTTTCTTTTTTACTCAAGATTCTTGAGTAACTCTTCAAGCTCAACCAAGTTCTGTTGATTTGCCTGAGCCTGTTATTCTATTCTTATTATACTTTGTATTGCATTGCATTATTATGATTGGTATATTATTAGATTTGTAATATTAATAGTTGTATATTAATTATATTATTCTTGTCTAGAGAAGATAAGGAAAGTAAGGTCAAGGATTAATCTTTTTCTTGAATTGTTTCTTTGTCCTTGTTACAATTCCATTTGTTTCGTGTTTTTAGTGCATGAAGGCATAGTCTACTGCTGCACTATTCATTTCATGGAATAAATTTGATGGGTTAGAATGTTAAATTGCTTTTGGGTGATGAGCCAGTGATAAAGGACAAATGTAGGTCCTGAGGCAAGGTCAGCTGAGATACACTGTACTAGACAATCAAGAGGATGGCTTCTCATCTCTGATGATTAAGGCATATTTTATGTATGAAGTTTTATTTCCTCTATATCAACACAACTGTCATCAAACCCAGAATGGTCTGTTGGGTGCAATACAGTTAGACATTGTTTCGAACTATCCTGCACCACTGATAATTCCCATTGTAAGCTCTACCACGTTTAGCACAATGTTTCACTAGTGTAAGTTAAATTGTCTTTTTTCTTTTAAGCTTAGAATGATTATAGTGGCCCTACATCTCTCTACACGATCAAAGCTCTAACAAAAGCCGGTGGGAAAATTCTTAATCTTCTCAATGTTCGCTAACTATTTTTAGGCAGTAGGCCTACATTTTCGCAAAAGGAGGGTTAACAGACTTCCATTTCAGAAGGTTCATAGTCTGACTGGTAATGTTTACTAGGATGAGAGAGACTGAGGCTCATATTCACTCCCAAAGAGTGATCAATCGACAATCTGGAAACAAATTTAATATTTGGCAAAATGTATTGTCATAACATCCCCAGAGAATTAAAAAAAGGCATATTTGGGCCTGTTTCACTAAATTCAGTGCAGTGTACAATGTAAAAATTTTGTAACACTGAACAAAAAATGGCATTTTTTTTAAAACATGCCATCACTGTCCATCTCTATTCCAACTTCAAACCTTATGACTGAAAGAAAAAAATTAATTCTTTTCAAATTTAGTCTCTATGTTGTCCTTTAGTTATGTTCCCCTTCACCTCTAACCTTCACATTTGTGTTATTACAGATATGTACCCTTTTATTATGTGCCAGAAGGTTTCACCTTCCCCCTTCACTTTCCTCCTTCACACCTTACCCATTCACCCTCAATCATTCCCTATTCATCTTCAACCCTTTACCTTCTTCCTCCTTGCTCGCTCACTCATACGAAACTCTACTTAAATGCTGAAAGAATATATGGTCACTAGACTGGGGGCAGACTCATGACCAAACTGTGCCCATGTGTTATTCTCTGTAAGCATGTGAATACATATGAATTTTAAGATCCTGAATCCTAACCCTAAACACATGAAATCAATATACCAACAATGCATTAGTGATCAGTATTATTCAGTTAAATTAAAAGAAAATGTATTATTATTAATTATTATTATTATTATTATTATTATTATTATTATTATTATTATAAAGCTGTCAGAATATGAACATATGATAACATGTTGGACCTATATACACACCAATCAGTCACTTCATTAAAACTACCTCTATGTATCTACACTCACTGTTTATTTGATCATCTCCACTTACCATCTAGGTACAGACTGTTCTTTATCTGTTTCTCTTTATACTTTGTTAGCCTAGTTTCACTCAGGTTGTGGATCATTCTCAGCACTTAAGTGACACTGACATGTTGGTGGCGTGTTTCTGTGATAGTGAGTAGATCAGGCACAGCAGACATGCTTGGCATTTTAAACACTTCAGTGTCACAGCTGGACTGAGAATAGTCCATCAATCAAGAATACTCAGTCAACCACATCCTGTTGACAGTCTCCTATGACCAGTGATGTAGCACTTGAGAATGACCAATACAAACTGTGCAGCAACAGATGAGCTACTGTCTTTGACTTTACAAGGAGAACAAGCAAGCTGTGTCAGAGTGGACAGTGAGTGGAGAGCAGCTCTGATGTCTGATCTACTCATAGAATTGCAACACACACTAACACACCTCCACCACATTAGTGTCACTGCAGTGCTAAGAATGATCCAGCATTCAAACAATAGCTGCTCTGTGGTGGACCTGACCATTGAAGGACCTACTACAAAGTGTATTTATAAGGTAAGTAGAGCAGATGAATTGGACAATGAGAGTAAATACAATGACATTTTAATGAAGTAGCTGGTTGGTTTATATATAACAGGAATAAAGATGCCCAAACTGCACATGTTCTTAATTTTTTAAATTGTGTTTGTGTGTGTTTGAGAGCAGCATTGCTTTGATTGCTCTGTGAAGTGGTGTGTTGACTGCTGCAGGCTTCTATTTGCTCTGTCTTTGTTATTCCTGCATACACGCCCCCAGGCCGGATGCCCAGGCCTTGTTTTTGTTTATTTTGGTTAGATGTTCTGTGGCTCACCGTGTTCAAATTAAGCGTGGCTTCGTCCTCTACAGCACATAACAAGGAATGCTCTTCAGGTCAACTCAGAAATGCAAACAAGAAACAAACCACTCTGTGCCAGCACTTGAGAGAAAGGCTTATAGCCTGTGTCTGTAATATCCTCAGAGTGTTTTAGAGGATGTAAAGATCTGAAGAAGAAATGAAGGAGGACTCAAACGACACAGAATTCTACACAGGAGGAAGGCCTTTAATGATCTTAATGATCACATGATGAGCATGATACCAACCAGAACTCTTCCTCAACCAGAAGCCCAGCCTAAAAAAGATGCTTCTTTTTAAATCGTTATTTAAAAATATAACTTTTTTAATCGTTTGGTTTAAGTAGTGAAATTCTGTCAGAACTTTGTGCTGATTCTAATCTTTCATGTCATACGTACAGCACAAGTCTTTCTTGCAAGAGAAACTTTTTTTGTATTATAATTTTTCTGTCAATTCTCTCATCAAGTAAAAAATTTGCGGACTTGAATCTGTCAATACAGAACACATGAAGAGGTAAACTAATCTACCCATCCTAAAAACAGAATTCTCATGAACAGGGAAACTCAATTCATCTTGGGATTTCATATGTATACAGTATGTAAGATACTGTATGTATATTTTGGGCAGCAAATTAAAAAAATGTAAGCTTCTACAAAAAAACAGACTGAATTTTTCATTACTAGGCTGAAAACAGACACCACAGTAATCTCGCACAAGATAAATAAAAAGGGGAGTTTTTACACAGTAGTGTGCAAATGACAGAGATCACGCATTTCCAGTGAAGAGTCATTCAGTACGTTATGTACCCTTCTTGACCTATCTCCCCCTTATCTGTGTCAGTTGTTGAAGTCTCAGACCTCTAGTTATAATACTTGTTCTACCCATCTAATCATGCTGAGAGTCCGGAAAACAAATTCAGTTTTTGGTCTGTCCTCATTTCAGTCAGCCGTCGGTCGTAGTACATATTCAATTTTATTCTAAAGCTGGCTTTTAGGACATTTTTTACTGCTTTTTAGCTGAGAAATGCAACTGTTTGTATCTATCACATCACATCCCTACTGCCTCCTGCTTTTGATCAACTTCAGTTTGCGTACCGCCCAAACCGCTCCACTGACGATGCCATATCAACAGTACTC
>BRDA01055703.1:0-45442 GCA_036984385.1 Crenuchus spilurus | reverse complement strand
GCATTGTCTCCTTCACTTGTCTGTGTAAATCCATATTCCAAGTACTTTTCATCATATTTTCTCACTTTCTTTGTTTTTTTCTGTTCTGATGTTCCTGGAAGCGGGACTTTTGCGTCCCCACTTCCAATTCAACCTTCTAAAAAACGCTCCATTTTAATCCAGTCTGGATGACGTGCCGAGACAGGACATGCCGAGCCACAATGTGCATGCGCGAACCTGAATCAAGATTCAGAAGAGTCGAACAGAACGGCGAGTGAGTCAGTTTGATTCAGCGTTAAAAAAATGCTCTATTTTAAGCAACAGTGGGTGTGCCAAGCCATGTCCTTCATGCGAGACACTCCATCAAGACTGAGAATGATACAGTGTGAAAAAGTTTAGCGCTTAATCTGATTCATCGCACATTTAGCTGACAAATCCTCTTAATTAGTGTCACATTTGTGACCCCCCTAGAAGTACACTGTGACCCCCTGGGGGGTCGCGACCCCCAGATTAAGAACCCCTGCTAGAAGGCTTTATATTCCTCTGTCCCAGGCATGGAGCTGCTAGGTTCATGTGATCTGCTTTAGACAGTCCTATTGTCAATGCTTCTCTACAGGGACTAGACAAGTACATGTGCATTTGTACATCTGTGTCTACAGTGTGTCCACAAACATTTGGACAAATTGTGTATGTAGTAAAAGTGAGAAGGGAAAAAAGTGTACTCTGCCACAAATGACTGTTTAAAGATGTTTGCACAAAGCCTCAGAGACCAGAGAGAAGTACTCTTGTGGTGTTTTGTCTTTATTTCCATTTATAAGAGTCTGTGTGCAGATGTCTTTATCATAACGCAGTCCAACTTGAGCTGTAGTCACTGAGCTTAAAGGCACAGCAGATGCTGTTTAGTTATGTGTCAAAGAACATCTGGCATGTACTCTCCATGTCCCTCATAGGAGACTAATGAAGTCATTAGGACTGTATCATTAGAAGATGGACCGGAAAATATTAGGAAAAGTCATGCTAACCTGAGTATTTCCTTAATTAGGCACCATCATTCTGTTAAATGAGCTTCCTTATTGGCCCGTGGGGACAAATGAAGTGAGGACTGTTAATACAGATACTGTTTTACTATCTAGCTTGTTGCAGAGAGTCTTCACACACATACACACATACACTGACACAGTTGCAAGAAAAAAGTAACTGAACCCTTTGCTAAAAACCTGGTTGAGCATCAAACCCAAACAATAAAATGAAGAGTGGTTGACTATTTAAAGGGTGCAAGGGGAAATCCTGAAAGAGGTGATAAAGAAAAAGACCTACAGAGTACTGTTCAAACTATAAAAACATTACAAAAACATTTTAAAAGTATGGTGTTCATGGCAGGACATCATACAAGTCATGACTGATGTGCCCTTGAGCAAGAGACCTACTCCCCAACTACTCTCTAGGTGCCATAGATAGGCCTGCCCACTGCTCCAGGCACATGTTCTCACAGCCTAGTGTGTTCACTAGTCTGTGTTTCACTGCATGAATGAGTTCGGAGGTCAAATTCCGTTGAATCTAAACTAAAAGGAAGCTGCTGCTAAAACATTGTGACCTATGTCGTTTGCCCAGGCCTACCGGGAACTTTGGACAGAGCTATGCTTCGAGAGGAAAACAAAAAACACCAAAACTTCATTTCAGCTTTGAAGCATGGTGGAGGGAGTTTTGGACTGCTTTGTTGCTCTACGGCCTTGCAATTACTGAGGAAGTATCAAAAATGTTACATTGCACAGGATAGTGTGGGTGATTCATCACGACAGTGACCCTATGCACAGCTGTAGATTGATTAAAGAAGATGATTTGTCCAAATAATGGCTGGAAGAAGGCACACTACACAGTAAATCTGTCAGTGTTAAATCAACACTATTAGAGTTAAATTAACACTGAGGGTGTCAAAATGTAACACTCTCAGTGTTAATTTAACTCTAATAGTGTTGATTTAACACTGACAGATTTACTGTGTAGACATCCCAGAAATACTGATGAACTGAAACATTTGCAGGGATGAATGGTCCAAAATTCTTCAGCATTGTGCCAATCGTACTTGCAGCCAGGGGAAAAGGTTTGGTGGAGCTGATTGCTGCTAAAGGGAGATTAATATGTTATGAAATTCCAGGTTTCTTACTTTTCCTGGCCTGCACTGTGGATGTGCTCAGTAAAGTACAACTGTGTGCATGTTGCATGAGAGAAAAACATCTGAAGTACTGTTGACTGCTCCTCGGGTGCTGCAGTAGGTGAGGTGGCTGCCCACCTCTCTTGGTTTGTATGTGCTCATTGCACTTGTGTGTGTGTGTGTGTGTGCATGCAGATCAACGTAAACATTAATAACCACACGCCCACACACAATGAGTGTGTCACTTCCTTATTGTGACATTATGATGACAGTGATAAAGTATAAAGATAGCTGCACACACAGAAGAAGTGGGATGTGATGGCAGAAGGCAGAAGCACAGTTTAGATGTAAATGAGTTTTCTCCACTTATCTGCATGAATGTGGAATGCCAAGCCTGAATGATGCCACTACTTAGTATTCACTCAACAGAGGCCTTCTAATATTCAAACACTTCCCCTAGTAGCATATGATAAAAAAGCAAAAGACAGGAAGTATTAACTCCTCTGATGCTAGATAGATAGATATACAAAGCTTGTTATGTCATGTGCCATGACTCACAGACCCAGTTACTCCATCTGGCACCCCATATTTCACTTTTGACTTGTTATCCCTGCAATCACTTTTTGCATTTATTGTGTACCCCACTGAAGTTGGGAAATCATGACCTCTGAATCGAATTTCAGAGTCGGATGCCTGCAAAAACACACCTGACATTACAACAGTATGCACACCTACCACATATGCCACTTCTCTAAGATGCATTTCAAATAGCAGCTGGAGTACCAGCTTGTAAATGCTTCTTCTCTCTGTATTTGACATTAAGATAATGTTAAGATAAAGTTAAAGTGAAAAGTGTTGAGTAGAATTGTCAGCTATAGTTTTCTCTGAGGTTCTTTGCATATGTCAAAAGCTAAACAGCCCAACAGAAGCAATATTGATACCTTTATGATTTGGAGAAGACTGTTGAGAGAACAGCAAAGTAACCAAATCAAAGCTCACCTTTCACTAGAAGCCCAGATAATCAAACTAAAGATTGAAGAGAAGAACCAGTTCACTTGAGATGACAGTTGGGATGGAACTCTTGAAGATAATATAGAAAGAGGACCATCACCAAAAATGATGGATACAATCAGTGGATCCTGAAGAATCAAACAGAAGACACTAAGTTCTGGAGAAAATGCATATTGTCACCAGAAGTCAGAATTGTTGACTTCACTTAATAATACAAATGTAGACCTCTCATCTGTGTGTTCACGTCTCACTCATAAATATTATAACTCACTCATAACTAGGAACCACTGAATGAGTAAAACTTATCAACTCACATTTGTTAAGCTTTAGAAATAAAAACACATACAGTGTCTAAAAACTGTAATGAGCAGTGTGTAGCCAACACCTCTGTTTATTCAGTTCTGAGCTCAGGAGTCTTGACTAAAAATGTTTAGAGTGTTTTTTCACAATATATCAGCACATCTGAAAACAGGTTTTTGGAAAGTTTAAAGCAGATTTAATCAGAATATAGATTTATGACACTTACTGTTTAAACACTGTTGTTGTTGAGTTTGTGCTGAACAGTCTGTGTATTACTTTAAAAAATATTTTTAAATAGCTGTAATTTGTAAAAAAGTTAAGGCATGTCAGACTACATCAGAGTATTGGGGAAAACCCTTCAGACTCCCAGGGGGTTAAGAAAAAGACCCAATAATTTGCTGGTTGCCTCTCATTGTTGAAAGCTAGAATAAGCTAGAATAAACCTGTAGTCTTAATAAGCCAATCTGTACAAAATACATTTCAGATTTTATCAGGAATCTCATATATATATATTTGAAATGGTAATTTGACCTTCAGTTTGGAATATTTTTTTTTCTCTTGTCATGCAAAAACAGGAATGTGGGACCACAGAGTGCTCAGACTTACCTTTAAGGACTTTGAATCAATCCTCTATTTGAGGAATGAAGATAGGAGCCTGTGAGATAGCACTGTGGTATGGATAAATATGTAAATATAACATTGATAGATATATAAAAAACATTCCTTATATGGGGATTTATCACCACAGTCAAAAAAATACAATACATTCACAACTCATGGTCCTACTCCCAAATGTAAGTATAATGGAAGTAAAAATTGAGGTTCTAGAAATGTCCACGGGACTGTGCAATTCAGAGATTCTTCTGCTCCAAACACACCTGATGCAATTAATGAGCTAATTAACAAGCTGGAATTGGACATCAGGTAGAACCTTACACATTGGAAGGCAGTGATTCTCCAGGACCAGGATTGAAAACCACTGACTTCTTGCATTTCACAGTTTATGGACTACATCTTTTGGAGGCTAGTTTAGAAGACATTGCATCACAGTGGTGCAGATGTGCCTAAAATTGCCAAGATATGCATATTTTCCTTGGATATAATCAATGGATACAATGGGCAAATTCATTGTGAACCAACCTACACCAAAGTCCAGTCTGTGCTACCAGAGAAGGACTTTGTAGATGGTGGCCTTCAAAGGATGCAGGCCCTGAATTGGGACACAGCTTTAGCTTGTAGGTGTGCTAGTGCACTCAACAAGCTCTTTCTGGCACTTCAGTTCATCCCTACAAGTTCAGAAGAACAGTAACAGTATTCAGGAGCGACTGTGTTTCCCTTTGAGACAACACTATATATTTTATTTTCTTCTGTGTGCACGAATGCTTCACTTGATGTGTTTTCCTCTGCATGAGAGGTCTTTCTTGTTGTGTTTTCCTGTGCGTAATAGTACCATACCTCCATTTTCTCCTCTGCGAGTCTTCTTTTCTTGGGCCTTGTACTGAATCACAGCAGCATTAGCACAATTTGTTTAGAGACCAGATGAGGAAAGTATCTTGTGATCAATACAGCACTTTGCTGAACACAAATCTACAGCTAGAAGAAATGCTTTCACTGAGATGTATAGATGTAACGAGAATTTTTTCTTAGCTTGCATTAGAGCCGGCATGGGCCGAGTAATGAATGAGCAAATCTTTCTTTCTTGGTTAATCTCTGTCCACTCTCATTTTGTTAACCTTGGTTTCACTCTCTGTATCAGAACTTTCTCTATCAGCACAATGAACTTTGGTGGCGAAAGACAATCGATTCCTTGTGAGATTTGGCAATAATTACATTCCCACCAGTAAGGACGGAATGGAATCCTGCAAGTCGGCAAGAGAAAATAAGTATGCTCGATTAAGGAGTCCTAATCAAGCTTTGGTCTTTGGTGCAGTGAACCGCAGAGTGGTAATAAAGATTTAAGTGCTAAGGACTTCCCATATGAAGCAGTACAGTATAGAATGTGTTATCTCGAGTTATGTGTGGAAGGCGTCATTGTTCTCTGCGGTCTGTAGAGCTTTGGCCTCCTGAGAGAAAGCAGTTTTGATCTGTGAACTCATTAACCAAGATGCTTTAAAGAGGGGGAGAACTCATCATCGGAAGAGGCTCTGTAGAGCAAGATCCACATACCCTAGAGGACAGGGCCAGCAAGGGAGAGGATGGATACAGAGCAGTAGGATTAGTCTTTGGGTTAAGCCAGTAGGATGTCTCTCGCCTCTTAGGTCTGTTTGAAAAGCTCTGAATATCTCATCTTGTTCTTTAGATTTATACACTGATGACAGTTTGGTTAACATTTGGTCCTCAAGCATCAATACGCTAAACTGGAAAAGCTTCTTCTTGTTTTTGTGTGTCTAAATCATGAAACTCAGTTCCACCCATTGAATGAATATAAGAACTGGACAGTAAGCTTCCATTTACATCCATTGTGAGGTTTAAACCCTCTGGAGTCAGCTCTCCCGCTGGTGGCATAATAACAAAATTCTGCAAAAACACTGATTTTATCGTAGAAACACAACTAATGATACCCTGGAAACCTTAAACGGGGTACTTTTCAAATATATATAGCTTGAGTCAAATATATTTTTACATATTTGTGAGAGGAGCTTAAATAAGCAGAGACAGGTTTGTGAGTGCGAGTCGGACATTCATTCATTCATCCATCCATTATCACACCGCTTAATCCTTATCAGGGTCGTGGTTAGTCCCCTACCCCCTCACTGGGCGCAGGGCAGGACATTACACTATTCAACTAAGCCCAGGACAGGGCGCCAGTCCATCGCTGGTGAACACACACGCACACACATACATACACATACATGGACATGTTTTTAGAGTAGCCAATTCACCTCACCTCCATGTTTTTTTGACTGTGGGAGGAAACCGGAGACCCTGGAGAAAACCCACGCAGACACGGGGAGAACATGGAAACTCCGCTCAGATGTGGACTCGAACCACTGAACGAGTAAAACAAGTCACATTTAAGCTTTCAATACCTTTGTTATCTGACATGAATGTTTTTGTTTCTTCATCCAAATTGTTGTGTGCTAACTCATCCTGCAATTTTTGATATATTGACACCAAACCCCTTTCAAACCAATTCCTCTGTGATCAGGTGTGTTTGTATACAAATTTTTGATTGCATGTACAAAACTACTACAATAATTTTTACCCTTGGTACATTGGTACATGTTAGCATTGGTTTTACAGAGCAAGGTTTCTTTGGACATTACCATGCTGGTAATACCACCACAATTTTTCTATAAAGGTAGATGCAGCTTTGCTACCACTTCGGAGACTTCAGAGACCATAGCAAGCACCTGGCAGCACTAATGAGTTAGTAGTACCTGGGAGGCCACTTTAGCAATTATTTCAAATATTACAGCAATTGCTTAGGTGCACCTTACTTTGGAGAGTAGAACATCTCTCTATGTACACTGTAACAACCATCTTAGAGGCCTAACAATCAACACCTTAGTGACTCCCTGGGAGGCCAAAGCAACAAGTTAGTGACTCTTTAGTGACTACATGGGAGGCTTTGTGTTGGTTAAGCTGTACAGTCACTCTGCATTTTGTTCAGGAAATGCAATAACAGCTTTTTATCTTGGTCCGGCATATTGTTAATGTCATAGACTTTGTCAGTCATCATTTAGCTAATATTTGAGAAAGGCAGATGTACAATACAGCCATTTCTCATTGTCATGGCAACAGCTGCTAGATGGCAGGAAGTGAGAGATGACAGGTTCCTTATCTGTGGACTAAAATATTAAAGCTCACTAAGATCTGATCCTTCCCCATCAAACGCTTCCTTCCTGGGAGATTTCATTAACGTTTTCTTCTTCTCTCCCTTTACTGACATCTTACATTGATTTGAGGTTGGATTACTTTTGTCTCCAGACTGTTGGTCTTTTTGTTGCAATGCATTTTAAATGCCTGAACTACATTTCTTTCCGTCTATCATAGCTTCAGTTCAAAGTCTCTTCGTCATGATATGTGATTACTGCTCCCGTTGTAGTATACTGGATGCCTCTGTTTAAACAGTTTAGCCGTTCAAAGACTCCTGTTTGCATATAATTCGTAAACAACAACAAAGAATCGTTGCACAGTAGAACGGATTGTCTAGGCTAGATCGTCTACTTTAATTAGGATGTAGGTGCAGTTGGTACCTGAATCGGTGGAAACTGTAGAGATTTGGTTTGTAATATTTAACATCTAACATTGAGGCTCAGGTGTATAACATGACCCTCTGACCTTAATTGATTTAATGACCCTTCTGTTTCTGTTGCTATTCCTCACATCTCTATTTACTGAGGAAACCACTGCTGTTCATCTTCTCTTGTTACTGTCTGTAGTTGTGATTGACGTGCACTCCATGTTTATCAGTGCACTTCTCCAACAGGCTGCTGAATGATTTTGGACTTTAGTGCTGCATTAGAAGGGGTACTCTATGTGTATTTGAGCTAAAAAAAATGTGTTTATAAGAATGGTTCAGCAAAAACACTTCAGTGCATATCGTATAAACAGGGCTCTACCAATTCTATGGAAATTTTCACAGACCTAATATTTTTAATTAAAAAAATAAAATGTCATATGAGTAGTAGGATCAGATATTAAAGAGCCTCAACCAGCACAAGTGGTCTGCATCCACAGGAATGATGTGACAGCAGCTGGTCCACACCAGAACTCTGACCACACATTAGCTTTTAGAGAAGTGAGGAGAGAATAAGCCAGTTCTTGAAGATGGAGATGATTAGGAGCGGGACATTTAGCCAGGATATCAGCCCTACTTTTTTAGAGGATCAAGGATCTTTTTGACTTTAGACAATTGAGACCTTGGTTGTACAGTACATCTCATTGCAAAGTGCAATTAAACAGCAGAGTGTCCCCATCACTACACTGGAGCAGAATACAGGAATAGCACCTAATGTTGTCCACCAACGCCACTTCCAGTAGACACATCTTTCCTCAGAAGTCTCCCATCCATGTACCGTACTCACCAGACTCATAGGTTGCTGCTTAGGTTCAGTGGATTTGCTTGATTTTTTGTGCTCGTGCTCCAAGTGACAGTAAGTGATGCAATGACTAAGTCAATGAATTCATTTTTGTTCTTGTATGCTAGGTCATTAAGCTTCTGGAATGGGTGGTACTGCTGGCGGCATATTAATACATTTCTGCAAAAACACTTATATAACTATGTGAGATTTTATTTTATCCCAGAAACAAAACTAAACATAGCCCAAGAACCTTAAAGGGTCTACAAATATCTACAGACCCATTCCAAAGAAATAGAATATCATGGAAAAGTTGATTAATTTCCATAATTCCATTCAAAAAGTTAAACTTTCATAGATTGTAGATTCAGGGCCCACAATCTAAACAATTTCAAGTATTTATTTGTTTATTTTCACATAATTTGGGCTTCCAGCTCATAAAACCCACAAAAACAGGATTTCAAAAAATGAGAATACTGTGGAGAAATCAGCCCAACTTCTTCTCAGTTTTTGCAGAAAAAAAATAAATGAGGATCACATCAAATCAATAAAAATATGGTACTTTCAAAACAGTATGTCAATCTTCAATACTTGGTTGGGTGCGACGTGGCATTGAGGCAATGAGCCTGTGGCATTGACTGGGAGATATGGAAGCCCAGATTTCCTTGATGCTTGCTGTCAGCTCCTCTTTGTTGTTTGTCTGGTGGCCCTCATTTTCCTCTTCAGAATACTCCATATATTCTCAATGGGGTTTAGGCCCAGCGAGTTGGCTGGCCAGTCAAGCATTGTGATTGCATGGGCATCAATCCAGGTTTTGGTGCTTCTGGCGCCATGGGCAGGGGCCAGGTTCTGCTGGAAGATGAAATCTGCATCTCCATACAGATCCAAAGCAGAAGGAATCATGAAGTCCTCTAAAACATTCTGGTAGACTGTTGCGGTGACTTTGGATTTAAGAAAGCAGAGTTTACCAACACCTGCACGAGACATTACACCCCAAATCATGACTGACTGTGGATGTTTCACACTGGACCTCAAGCAGTTTGGGTTCTGTTCCTCACCTGTCTTCCTCAAAACCCTTGGATGTTGATTCCCGAATGAAAGGCACACTTTACTTTCATCGGAAAAGAGGACCTTAGACCACTGGCCAACGGTCCAGCCCTTCTTCTCCTTGGCCCAGTTGAGACGCTTTTTATGTTGGCTCACCTTCAGAAGTGGCTTGACCCACGATCATCTCTTTTGCTGGTGCATCTTCTCAGTTTAAAACATTCATGCCCTGCAAAATTATGCTGATTTCTTCACAGTATTCTAATTTTTCGAAATCCTGTTTATGTGGGTTTCATGAGCTAGAAGCCCAAATTATGTGAAAATAAACAAATAAATACTTGAAATCGTTTAAATTGTGGGCCCTGAATCTATAATCTATGAAAGTTTAACTTTTTGAATAGAATTATGGAAATGAATCAAGTTTTCCATGATATTCAAATTTTTTTGGAATGGGTCTGTATATATAGATAGATGCACATTTTTTTCCCACCAATTGATGTGATCTGTCATTCATATGATAATGACATGGTAATTCCAGACATTCCATTGGTGGATTACCGGCTGTGGATTGTGTGGAATGTGAATTTGAACAAAGACATCTCACCTGAGTGTTCACGTCTCTCTCATAAATATTAAATCTAGGAGCCACTGAATGAGTAAAACACAGTGTCAAGTCACATTAGTTAAGCTTTAGGGATAAAACAGCATACAATTTCTAAAAACTGTAATGACCAGTGTGTAGGCAACACCTCTGTTTATTCAGTTCTGAGCAACACTGTGTAACACTTTGGAAAAAAATATTAGACGGGTGTAATTTGAAAAAAATCAAGGCACGTAATCCGAGTGTCTGAAATACCCTCAGACTCCACAGCCAAACCTGCCTCTGAACATGGTAAACTGTTCAACAAACAAAATCGTTGTCACATCATTAGCAAACTAATGTAGGTTTAGTTCTTCGGTTCTCCAAGGGTCTAGCATTGAATTTCTTATCTCAGTTTTCAATATTCAATTATCCTTTTCTACTTTTTCACATTCAATACCACTGAAGGACTGGATTAGCTGAAGGGGCGAAGTGTGTGTGTGTGTGTGTGTGTGAGTGAAAGAAAAAGAGAGCGACTGCTCAGGCACCTTGTCATCTCCCAGTACTCCTCTGTTCCCTCCTGGCTTGTTAATTGATTGTTTGCCATTAGAAATTCCCAGAGTGCACCAGAAGTTCACTTTTTGCATGCGTCAGCAAAGTCTTATCGCACAAGCAATTACTTTTGTCCATAAAGTTAATAAGGGCAATATTTAAATCACTAGCACAGGAGTGCAGTGAGATATTCATGCTTGATTGGTAATAAATCGGGAGCGCTGTTGATGTGTGTTTAACAACATGGGTTTGATGGCTGTGATGTTACAGGGCGTGAACTGTAATATAAGCCTGTTAGGCTGCTTTTTCTTTTTTTTCCTCATTCCTGTACAACATAATGTGAAGCTTATCAGTGTTAAATGTCATGTACATGCCTTTGCAAGCCCAAGATACCGGACTTGATGATTTTATCTGCAGCAGTAGAGAGCTGGCAGATCTCTTTTAGACACATTAAAGACTATACAAGATGTTAAAGCAGACAAGAAGACCTACCTGTAAACAATAGAATTATTATGATTAAATACAAACATATATTTGAGTAGAAATGCACGACAATTCAGAAGCTGATATACACTCATTGGCCACTTCATTAGGTACACATACCTTGTATATCAATTATTGTTCATTATACCTTCACCGAGCATACAGGTGCACTTTGTACAGACTCTAGTCTCTGTTTATCTGTACACTTTGTTCACACTGTTATTCAATGGTCAGGACCCCCCACAGAGCAGCTGTTATTTGGGTGGTGGATCATTCTCAGCGATATTGATGTTGTAGTGGTGTTTTAGTGTGTAATCAGACACGGTCTGCCTTGTAGATGTAAAGTCAGACACAGTAACTCTGCACAGTTTGTTTGTTGGTCCTCTAGTCCTTCATTGGTGGTCATAGGACACTGTTACCTAATGCCCATGCGTAGTATGTGTACCTAATAATGTGGCCAGTGAGTGTATTTGACAATAAATATAAAAATGTAAAATGAAATGATCATTATTGACTCTTTACTGAAATTATGATAATTGTGTCCTATTTTTAGCTTGAATGGTGGGAATATCCTTTCTTCTTGATCCCACAATGCTCTCTGTTGGCCTCTTTAATGGCTACTTCATTATTATTATTAATATTTCAGTATCGGCCAACATTTTTTAGTGGTATCATATTGGACCGGAACACTCCATATCTGTTCTTAAAGATGCCTGTGTAAAAGTAGCACAACCCCCTGCTGTCAGTCTATGACTCTAATCGCCTCCTATGGCCACTTTATCCAGTAATATCACTATTGTGTCCCACTTTTCTCATTCTTTCTTCACAGATCACTATCAGAATTTAGCTTTACAGTACAGAATATATACTGCCTTAACCAGAGCATCCCCTGTAGGCAGTTCTCACACTGCTGCTTCATCCAGAACAGGTCCTTCTCACTGACCTAATTCAAGGTACAGAAAATTTGCAGCCTGGTGATAGCAAACCACTTTATTTATCCTTCCTTTCTCGACATGCTCCCTTTGAGGAATGCAGATTACCTGCAATAGTATATTTTGGGCAGATTCTTTTTTCAGCAGTACATGCCTGGACTAATGTAGCATTTCCTCCCATTTCCATGCACAGGATATAAGATTTGCATGACGTGTTAAAAAGACTGTACGTAACTGGAGCAGAGCTCTGAGTTTGCACTCACATATTTAATGGTGTAGGTAGTGGTGCCTTATATATTTTTTTAAGTTGGCAGAATTACACTCCACTACTGCAAAGTAACATCTACATAAATTTACATAAATTTGTATTTATATTTAATTAAAAAATTATTATAATAAATATTAAATAAAAAATATTATACATACACATTTCAAGCCTTTTTATGTTTTAATTGTAATCATTGTCAGTGCAGTGACACTGATGTGGTGGTGGTGTGTTGAGTGGATCAGTTGGGTTTTTAAACACCTCAGTGTCACTGCTGTAGTGCACCACCCAAAACTGTTCTGTGAGCACCAGTGAAGGACTAGAGGACCAACACAAACTGTGCTGTCTTTACATCTACAAGGTGGACCAACATGGATACAGGACAGCGAGTGGACATATTGTTTAAATTCTCCAGCATCTCTGCTGTTTCTGATCCACTCAACACACACTAACACACCACCACCACATCAGTATCACTGAGAATGATCAACCACCCAAATAATACCAGCTCTGTGAACAAAGTACACAGAGAATCATCTATATGCTCAGTGGAGCTAAAATGGACAATGATTGTAGATACAAGGTGTACCTAATGAAGTGGCCAGTCAGTAGATGTGTAAGAAGAGTCTTCATTTTTTGTCTTTATTAGACTTTTCAAGGCCTTAAATATACAGTAGCTACAGGACCGTGATCTTATTTCTTTTCCCCCTCAATGCCTTTTCTTTATTGTTCAATTTACCTGCACCCCTGCGAAAGGCTCTGGGTGTTTGAATGTTTTATTTGGTGCCTCTTTGTTCTTGTGCCTTTGGATTCATTTGTATTTGAAATTTGCACCTAATGTTGAATGCTAAGTGGCCTCTACATTACATGCACTTTTTAATATACTCGTGATTTATATTTTTTTCACTATTATCCTGCACTTTTGAAGAGTTCTGTCTGTGGATGTCATTCTTTTCAGAATAGGACATGTTTTCATTCATTTATCATGTCTTTTATGTGCTCTCAAGTGTCAGCATATAAATGCACATTCAAGCATCCATGGCCTGCTCTTCTGGCGTGCTTCAGTAGATTAACTTGTTGCCTTTATACTCCTCTATCCTCAGCCTTTCCTATAATTTCTTGAGAAATTGCACACAATAGGTGGGAATATGGTGAGGCAAAAGTAAAATTAACTGTGTGAAAGTTAAGGAGCCATGAAATTAAAGAGTATGGTTCCTTCCTAGTGTGCACAATTCATTGGGAGAAGAACTGTGTTTGCAAATGCGCTGCCAGTGGATCTGAAATTATGGCATAAAGAAGTAATGCCAACAGTTTTTCTTAGGAACGGCCTACGCCATATAAACCCATTTATTATATGTGTATAAACAGTGATCCTGTATTTACTTTCCTTTGCAAGAGTCACATAATTGGGAAGATGATTTATGTTTCATTCCAGTAGAGGAAGCCAACATTCAGAGCAATTTAAACAACCAAAATATATCATTTTAGTTATTTGAAAATATTGATACACTTACATCACCACATCAATTTAGAATGTTTTGAAAAAGTTCACAGTAGATAAAAATAGTTTTTTTATTATATTCAGTAGATATAAAGTGACACATTTCAAGTCTTTTCTGTTTTAATGTTGATCAGGCTTATAGCTCATTAAAATCACAGTGTATGCACAGTACCAGTCAAATTTATGGACACACCGTTCATCATCCATAGTCATCCAGACTATGAGTGAACACATAAGCAATCATGTAGTAAACTTAAAAGTGTTAAACAAACCAAAACATGTTTTAGAATTTAGATTCTTCAAAGTAGACACACAACTGCTGTCTCAAACACATTAAGAGGACAAGAAATGCCTGAGACGATGGCAGGTTGACACACTTGCAGAAAAATACTAATCAAGTTTAATGACAAAATATAAAAGTGACAAAAGTACATCAAACAAATTCCAGAAATAAAGTAAACAACAGACTATGAACACAAACTGAAAAGTGAATACAATACAAAATGACTTGCAACTACACTAAGGAGAAATGCAACAAGACACAGGTGAAAACAATAAAGGGCGGGGCTAGACAAGGTAAGACTTAAAGAGACAGGACACATATACTGAACTGTGAAACTACTTCAAAAAGCTGACTGAGAAAATGCCAAAAAAAGCTGCATCTAAGCAAGAGGTGCCTACTGTGAAGAATGTAAAATATAAAGATATTCTGGTTTGTTTAACACTGGTTTGTTTACTAAATAATTACATATGTGTTTACTCATAGTTTGGATGACTTTAATATTAATCTACAATGCAGAACATTTTTTAAATCATGAAAAACCACTGAATGTCCAAACTTTTGACTGGTACTGTACAAATACTGTAAAACATTATGGCCTTTTAAGGAATAGTGTGCATGTTGAGGTTAATTTTGTGTTGCGTTTAAACTCCCGACCACTAGATGGCAGTATTGTAATCTATATTCAGCCATTAGACTCTTCCACTCCAACAGACGTACTGTATGTTATATATTATATACATGTGCTTTATATATAACATTTGCATTATACATTATATTTAAAGATATATCAATATCATATCACATATTAAAAAAAATGAGCCCACCAATATGAAGCATGACATGACGGGGTATATTTTATTCTTTTGCTATCGCAGTTTATCCCAGCGAGTGCCTGGAGCTGTAATCACCTAATAATCAGATATACACAAACATATGACACCCATAGTTTATTCTTTCACATTAATTACAGTCTAGTCTGTAATTACTAAACAGCCATGTTGCACACAGACTCCACTGATGGTGAGTTCAAGTGTTCATTAATATGTTAATCAATTAAACACGACTTGAGCTTCTTTCAAACCTGTGATCAGGATGTTATTCCGAGCAGTTCACGCTGAAGTTAACTTTATTTTTTCTGCCGTAATTTAATTTACTCTCATCCACAATAGATGATTAATGATGCAGGCCGGCTGAAATCTATCACACATGCAAAGGTGACTGTTTCATTATGAACCACTAAATAAAGGCACGGTCAGCGGAGGCCCATTTGCTGTTGTGGATCCCCACTGTCGTCTTTCATTTGCCCAGCGTGAGCTCATCACCAGCTTAGCACAGCTTTTAAACCTGGGGGAGTTAAGGAAGAGATACAGATTAAGTATTTGTCACAATTAATTAATGGTGCAGAAATAGTGCGTCACCACTGTTTTTAGTGTGAAAATGAATCTCAGCAAGGCAGTTCAAACTGTGTGTGTGTGTTTGTGTGTGTGTGTGTGTGTGGGTGTGGGTGTGTGTGTGTGCTGCTGAGAAGCTCTTTAAGAAATCTTTCTCAGTACACTCACAGGCTGCACGGAAGAAAAGGCCACCCGAGGTGACCTCTACTGCTGAATTTCAAAGCAAATCCAGGGAGGGAATAAAAAAAAGACCAGATAAGAAAAACATCTCTTTGCTGCGGAATGAAGTCAAGCAGTGAGTAGATTTTCTCCAAAAAAGATTTGTCACATATACAAAGACCTCAAACGTGAGCCTGGGCTTGCTAGTTATTTCTACTCTGGATCTTTATCTGCGCTTTATGTTCACACTGCTCTTCATGTCGGTCAGCATTTTTGATCTGATTCGAGTTTGTCCGAATGTATCTAGAGAAAGAACAGTCGTGTAGTTCATCTACAGCTTCTGAGTGAATGAATGTTACTTCGCCTTTCTCAACACAAGGGCACTTTACAATCAACGCAATCCATTTACGCACCCGCAGCCTGTCACACACAGCATCTCAATCAGAAGCCACCGTCCACCTGGAGGACTGCATCGAGCATTAGGGGGATCATTCAGGACAGAGTGCCAACCATATCTGGTCTGGTGGTTAAGGATCTGGTCTTGTGACCAGAAGGTTGCTGGTTCGATCCCCAGACAGGTTATGACTGAAGTGCCCTTGAGCAAGGCACCTAACCCCCAATTGCTCCCTGGGTGCCATGGATAGGGCTGCCCACCACTTTGGGCACATGTTTTCACAGCCTAGTGTGTTAATTAGTGTGTGTTTCACTGCAAAGATGGGTTAAATGGAGGTCAAATTCAATGTGTGCGCAATCACACTGGAAAAAAATACATCTAATACATTTATTCACACACATCAGTCATTTAAAGCCAGTTCAGGTGATCTCCATGTCTTTGAACTTCCTGCAGACAACAAGGAAACTCCACCAGATGAGGACTTGAAGCCAAGACCTCAGTGCTGAGAGGTCAACATGCCAACCACCAAGCCACCATGCTGCCACACAGAGCTTTTCAAATGTTGTACAGTACAAAAAAAAAAACAAATGATGCCATGCTTCCATCCACCAAATCTTGATTTTCCAATGCAAGAGGACATCTGAGATTTGTATCTAGAGATTGTATCCAAAAAGATCAGATTAAAAATATGTAATGTGCTCAGAGAAATAGGGAGAAAAACACTGATGTGGTTGATCCAGATGGGAATAAAATCACAGAGGATCTCCTGTAAAAGCAGAACTTATATTAACTCCAATCAGAATCTGGATGTTAATGTGCTGTTTTCTTACCTGAAAAGAAAGAGCCATGGTTGTGTCCATGCCAGGGACGTGCGGTCAGAGGAGGCAGGTGAGGCTCATGACAAGAAAAAAAAAAAAAAAAGAATATTAATATTTGTCCACTGATCTTTATGACTAATTTCGAACATTTTTATAGTCAAAATCGCTGAAATTGCATGTTTCCTGTTCAAATACAAGGGTGAAACGCGAAGTGCGGCAGCAACGAGCCGAGCCTCACCTCTGAATGCGCAATCCATCACAAACTGGGTTGATACATGCAGTTGGCGCGTGCCTGTTGCCGTATGGCTGCATGTCACCAATATAATGTTGGCATATACGTTTATATACCCTGATTTTCCACAGTCTGGCTGATGTCTTTAACCATTTACGTTTAATGTTTGTTAGAGACATATTTAGTTTTGCTGATGGAACATAAAACCGCAGTGAAAAGGCACAGGGTGAGGCAGGGCAGTACTCCTCCGCACTGAAGGGGGGCGTACGTGAGCCAACGGCTGCTTGTTGCTGCTGTGCTTTTATGCAGAGCAAATGTTGCTTTCTCTCGCTGCTGTAATTGTAACATTTTTTCTTATCTTTACGTACCTTTAATATGTACCTTACGTGTGTGAGAGAGTGTGTGTGTGTGTGAGAGTGTGTGTGTGTGTGAAGAACGCTGATGAGATTAGAAATAACCAGTAGTCAATTGAATAAGCTACTCTTTTGGGTTTATATATTTGTAAATCCGACCCTAAAGGAGTCAGTGCCTCACCAACCATGAACCTCACCACACGTCACTGGTCCATGCAGAGATAGCACTACTTGAGAGGGATTGTTTGTAGAGGATACTCTCAAAGGCTGGCCAGGTGTATCTACTTTGGAAAAAGCCTCATTTCAGCAGCGGAATGAGTGGGTGGTGAGTATGGATTTTTCTAAATGATCCAGCTCACTTTCCCAGCAAGAAGCTGTCAGCTCATGCTGCTTCTGACACCTGGGCTTCAAATTATGACTCCCAGGATGGAAGGACTCTCAGCAGAGATTAAAGACGTGTTTTAGCAGCCTACAATATGACCACCCACAGGTATGCTTCTGTTGGTAGAGAGCTCTGAACGCTGGAAGAGTGACAGAGTAGGGAAGCATCATCCTGACTTTGCTGTGATTATTTGTAGATGTTTGGTAAAATGAGCTTGTTATGCTTCTGGGGATTATGAATGACTTGTACAACAAAAGAGTGGACCAGCTGACATCTCAACATAGAGGCTAGGTGGAAGGACCATCGGGGTATCCTGATGTATGGAAATAGCCAAGTTGGAGTTCTGGCACTAAGCTGGAGGCTTTAAGTGGAGCATAGGTCCAGCAGAGGGGTCGCTTGTTAGTGTAATGGCTGTCAGGAAGCAGAGATTACTCTCTCAGGTAGACCACTGTTCTTGCACAGGAGGTTGGCCTGTATCTCACAGAACTTACTGTACCATATGTACCAGTGCATCTCCAAAGATGAGAACATTATAAAAAAATGTCAATTGTCTTTATTGTTTAAATCAAAAAGGTAAACTGTCAAAGTTTTTATTAATTATATTAATAAAGTGACATATTTAAACCTTATACATACTGTGTGAATAGCAATTCATAAATATATATATATATATATATATATATATATATATATATATATATATATATTACAGTTTACCTTTTTACATTAAATGATTAACAACAGTGGTCTTTGTAGTCATTTTTTGATGCTGCACTCTAAATGTTACAATTTAAGCTTGGTAATTCCTCCACTGGACTGCTCAGCAAAACCCGTATATTTCACAAATAACATAAAAACACGATGAGCTGGAGTCTGAGGGGTTTTCAGACACTCTGATGTAGTCTGGCATGCCTAGATGTTACACCCATCTAAAATTCTAAAATAGTTTTTTCCCCAAAGTGTTACACAGGCTTTTGTTCAGCACAAACTCGGCAACATTTCCTGCATCCTTTGGCAGGAAAAAATGTGCAGCTGTCTGACTTGTTCTGCAAAACATGTCTGCATAATTAAGCTCCTCTCACAAATATCTAAATAATATTTTGTTTCAAGTGATACATATTTGAAAAGTAATCCCTTTAAGATTTCCGGGGTATGTTTAGTTTTCAGCTATGATTTTACTATTCAGCTATTATCTTACTCTTACTTGATAAACTCTCACAGAATGTTTTCCGGAATTTCAGTTTTGTCCCCGCAGGTGGCGGCGCCGACTCCAGAGGGTAAATTGTTGGTTTGAGGGTTAATATTAAGTTGGAGTGCATGAACAGCTTGGCTGTTTTTTCTGATATGAGAGAAATTCTACTTCTCATATTTTAAACTCATGTTTGTGTACTTTATAGTAGAGTTGGACCAGATGGTCGCCACAGAGTTGGAAGCCTCCATGCTGATATTTTAAAGGAAAAAAAGGAAAAAAGGTTACTATTTTATTAATTATTTACCCATTCAACTTTCATTCATTGGCATATTGTCATGTCATTATTATCCAGCTTAGGGGAAAATGACCATATATAAAATGAATGTACGTCAGCTAGGCTTGATGCTTTGTATGTATGCCCTCACAATGGCATAATGAATTTAAGAGTTTGTCTTGGGTCATTATTACCTGCTGCAGAGCCATCTGTTGGCGACTGCCATGGGAAGTGGCTGCCAGGTACCTGGAGCATTGGAGTGGATTGAAACACAGAGGTTTGGAACACAGGGTGCAGAGAAGGAAGAGGAGGGGGCATCCAGATGGCTCGGGACACCAGCCTCTTCACATTGCCAAATGGGCCTGAGCATATTTAAGAGTACCGTGACTAAATATAAGCACCCCGTTAAGTCTCTTCAAAGAAGTGCCGGTTGAAAATGTTTGCACTTCTGCCCCACGATGACTCACTTTTCTGACAACTGCTGGACTTTTACAGTATATTGCATGAAGAAAATTATGCATTGGGTCCTACCAAACCTAATATCTTAAATGTCTCAGATTTACTATACATTATATTTAATGGCAGTTTTTAAATAAAATGTTTTATATGCTTATAATGTGCATTATATGTCTTGATATAATGCATACCAGTATGCATACCACTCAGTACTTATTGACCTCTACATAGACTGCATTTTACGCCTAAGAAAGTTGTCTCAATCCTTACATCCCTTAGAATGCTACCTACTGAGCATCAAATGCTTCCTCAGTCATTAAGGCAATCCCACAATGCAACGTGGTGCAGCTTCAATCAGAAGTGAAGACAATTATTGTTTTTATGCTGTGACATATTGAACCAGCTTCAGGATTTGTTTACCGACTCCTGAGGGTTAATGGTCCTGTGCAGTCTTAGCAAATTCACTGTTAATTTCACATATATTGTGATCACATTATGCAATCAATCAATCAGTCAGTCTTTATTTTCACTTGGAAATACATTGAAGGTGACCCTCATTTTCAATGCAGCTGAGCATTTCCAACTTAAAAAGATTGGAAGGGGAAAATGAAATGGAATTTAACAGGTTAAACTCAAACGAAAGAACTGTATAAAGACTACAACATACAAGACTACAAAAAATAAATACATAAATACATGTTAAGATTTAATTTTAAAATGGAGGGGGACAAGATAACAAACAAATGTAAAAAAAATATTTAGGCAAACTAAACTTTTAAACCGTCAAGTAAAAGAGTAATAATAATAATAATAATAATAATAATAATAATAATAATAAATAAAAGTAATAATAATAATTAAAAAAAAATAGAATAATATAAAATTTGATATACTAAAATATCAAATACTAAAATTAAATGAAAAGTAATGTAATGAAGTGATTAAATTAATAACAATAATATTAAAAAGTAAAAATAAAAAACAATTGGAAAAATATAGGATACTAGAATTAACTGAAAATTATTTAATTAATTAAGTAATTATTGCGTCATTAATTAAAGTAAATAAATGTAAAGAGTAAAGGAATTGAAAAAAAAGAAATGAAGTAAATGATTAAAGTAATAACAATAATAAGAAAAATAAGAGAACACGTACATCTGGCCCAGATATGGAATGTGGTCATCCATTAGTCTTTCGAATCATTTATTCATTCATGTACTTAGCTTAAATCATTCTCACTACAACTAGAGTAACAGGAGCTCTAGTGAAACTCAGAAAACAGAGCTCGATCAAATGGTCCATTCATTATTTCAGCTTTTGCTGCTCGTGTTGACAGGCGTGACAGGCATTGTGGCGATCTATCACAGTGTCACAGATGGGGAAGACCTCATTTACACCTGAAGGTGACATTCTATTTGTGACAGCATTGGGTGATAATGACTGATCTGTGTAAAACAGAACACTAGTGAGCCGCACTATATTTAGATGCACTCTCCTTGGTTGAGAGTGACTTTCATCTGCAAAAAAGAAACTACATTGGATATGAATTCTCCAGGGAAATGAAGATATACAATCTTTCTGCCTCTTTTAAAGGAGGATTGTAATTTTTTCAACATAAGACTATTGCACTGTTTGTTGATGTTTCAATGCTTAAATTCTTTGATCATCAGCGTGCTGCGTTTCAGTGTTCTGAAAAGTAATGTCAACTGGAATAATGCAGTGAACAGTCCTTTAGGCTCCTTATCCTGCCTAAACTAGTTTTGCAGAAGGATTGTAATGCTGTAGAGTTAATACGAAGCCAAAGAAAGTATTGTTTGATAACAATGTTAATTAAATTACTCTTAAGAGTATGCTATACCTTTGGGAAACTCACCCCAGGCTGATTTCCAATTAGTGCATTGGCTTGATTAACTACAAACCCAGTGGAGTAAAGTGAGTAGCATATGGCGTCCTCATGGGGATCGCTGCTAAAATCTTTAAGACTGATTAAATGGTGCCCCAAGTTATGTTTGTATTAGCATTTCATTTACCTGTGTGGGTTATATCAGAGTACTGTAGTGAGGAGAACTGCCAATAATGTCCTCCAAGTTGGTCAGAGTCCAATGTGACTGGATTCCTGGGGAGCTTATGTGCAAAGCTGTCATTTGGAAATGAATAACATTTGCAGTGGTCTTCTCAAGAAAGACTTTCATACATTTATATATTGTTTTACTCCAGTTATTGGACTTTATAACAGTGTCTTTGTAATTGTGTCAAGTCGTAATCAACAAATGATTGTTAGAAATTGTTACACAAGGATGATCAGGCTATAAATACCTGAGGGGTGTGTGATGGGATTCATAGATTAAGGAGAGGTGATACAGTGCAATGAATGTCTGGTTCGAATGTTTGGCAAAAGGGATCACAAACCAGGAGTGATTGTATTTGGCTGAAGGCCAGAGTGTGAAGGAAGTAGCTGAATTTGCAAGTGTATGGAAGAGTACAATCATACAGGTCTACCAGCAGTGGCAAAAATCCAAGTCTACAGGACATTCTCAGAATGGTTGCCAAAAGACAATACTGGCAGACGGCTTGAAAATGAATTTTTTTTCACTTCCAGGCAAGAATTGCTTCTAAAAGTCAACGCAGATTCTTCACAACCGATTATTAAAAGAACACTCCACAGGGGACTGCATACCATCAGCATGTAGACAACATGTGCTGTTGACAACAAGTAGCTGCTGGGAGAATTTGATTTACAAAGCCTGTGGGGGAAAAATGAAATAAGTATGTTCTGGATATCATTAATGAGCTCTAGTCTTGAGCATGAAGAGAACCAAGCCGTTGGTATAATAGTGGTTTTGCATCATTTACATCTCCTCTCCTTGGAGGCCTGTATAAGAGCCTTATAAACTCTGAGATTTTAATCCAAAAGCCCTCAATAGCTGGTCATCTTTGGTGGCACTAAAATTTGCCACTACATACTATGTTGCGTTGTATTCTTTTTTTGGTGCTATATAGAACCATTTTCAGAAGGCTTCTGTATAGAACCATCAACAGCATATTCCTCATCAATCTGAAGAACCCTTTCACCATGTAAATTTCACCATGTTCTTTGAGTGTTCATGATTCTATGTAGAACCCAGGTAAAGGGCCCAGAGTGGCTCAGCAGACTAATCCACTGTGATCTGAGGATCATGAGATCGAATGCCAATCATGCTGCTTGCCATTGGAGCAAAAGTGGCCATGTTCTCTCCGGGTGGGTAAGATGGCACTCTCGACCCAGCACTACTAAGTAATGTCAGCTGGCTCAGGTATCAGCCAGGTGATCCATCAAAACTAGGGGTCCTGCACTTTCCTCCGAGCATGTTAGCTGCTTGGTGATGATTTATCGGCAGCAGTTGGAAAAGAGGCGGAGCTTAACTTCGCATCGGCGGAGGCCTGTGTTTGTCCGCACCCTTCTACGTAGAGTCAGAGACATTACAAGTGATATTGAGAGTCATCAAATGGGTGTAGCATTTGGCTGCCAACTCATTAGGGAGAAAATCAGTTACAATTTAAAATCATAAAAAAAAAAGTAGTGAAAGGTGAGCTTTGATTTGATTGGTGATTTATTTGTTTTCTTTGCTGTCTAAGGTTCGCTTTAAAGTCTTCTCCAACATGAAGGTTCAAAGGCATCAAGTAGGATAGTCTGGATGATTCTGTACAGCAGAGAAATTCTAGCTGTACTCATGTAAATTATTATTTTGGCTTCTGCAATTAGCCAAACATGAAAGAGCGCAATTACTGCCTTCCCAGTTAGTATGTGGCATCAAAAGTGCTGCATCTAAAATGAAGTATTCCTAGCTATAAGCAGAGCGGCACACTCTAATGAATCCCGCAATGTCTGTTGATTGCCGTGTGAGCGCTCTGAACAATTTCTGATGTTCCTATCGAGTGATCTGCCAGTTTTCTGATGAGTCACCAGAGTTCAGTCTGACAAATCAGAGGCATACTTTCAAAACTTTTCCAGCATGAGCATTAACGCCGCTAATGATAGCTTGATTGCAGGTAAGTTCTCCTTCTGTCCAACCTGATGATGCGGTCAACAAAGTAAACTACCTTGACAATTGGAATCTGCACACACACACTGAGCACTTTTCAACAGCAGAAATCAACAAACGCTTGTTTTCACTGAAGAAATCAGAGGGCTTTTGTAGCTTGGGAGAAAATGGTGAAAAAAAAAAAGCCATCGAGCCACTACTGTTGTCGCTCAGCTATGGCCATTAGTTACACACAGTGTCTGAGAGCAGGCCACAATCCTCTCTGCATGCATTCTGCAGAATTTTAATGACCGATTGTGTGTCTAATTCCAGCCATAATGATCTAAGCAGCGGTCTTCATCTCTTTTAGGCGGGACTAGCTGTGTTTTTATCAACCGTGTCAGATGCTGCATTTCAGCCAATACAAATGGACGCAATATCTCTCATTGCAGTTTAGCTTGATAGATCACCTCAATATCCCTGATCCCGCTTTAGAGCCATTGGAACAAATGTTTGCTCCGACTCTTTGTCTGATTTCTTTCTCTTCGGCTTGAACGTAATGGATGCAAGTCATTGATCTGTTGCCCTGGTTGATCTGTTTCAGCAACAGGTGATTCATCTTTTGAATCAGATCTATCTTCATCAGGCTGCATCTCGTTCACCTCCACATATTGATTGCAATGCACAAATGAAGCATCTTTCACTGGGGGCAACCAGGCTGCGTGCTCGGAGACCCATGCCACTTTGAACATGGTTTTCCTCACATATTAGGGATTGAATTCACAGCAGACTCTACACAGTTAGACAAGAATAGAAAGTCTTTCAGGAAGATTTGTCCCTCCATTGTGGTGCCTCCACAAGGATCCTAAAACAGAGCCCTGCTTTGTCTATATTATTGATTTTGTGAGGGAACAGACAATATTCAGCTTCAGCTAGATGTTTTGAATGCAATATAGTATGACTTCAGTCTAAAAGAGCTTGTGCTGTACATTAAAATATTTTACAGTTGCAAGAAAAAGTATGTCAAAGCTTTTGGATTACTTGGATTTCTGCATAAATTGGACATTAAATGTGTTCTGATCTCCATCTAAGTCACAGCAATAGACAAACACAGACTGCTTAAACTAATTCTGCACAGAAAATGATGTGTTTTCATGTTTTTTTTTGAAACAAGATGTAAACATTCACAGTGCAGGGTTGAAAAAGTATGTGAACCACTGGATTTAATAACTAGTTGACCCTCCTTTGGCAGCAATAACCTTAACCAAACGTTTCCTGTAGTTACAGATCAGACATGCACAACAGTCAGGAGTTTTGGACCATTCCTCTTTAAAAAAAAGTTTCAGTTCAGCAATATTCTTGGGATGTCTGTTGTGAATCACTCTCTTGAGGTCATACCACAGTCGGGACTCTGTAGTGTATTTTCTTCTGTTGAAGCCATTCTGTTGTTGATTTACTTCCATGTTTTGGGATGTTGGTTCTGTTCTCTATAGAAATTCCCTCGATTAGCTGCTTTATCATCACAAAAACATAATGGCATAGCTAATGCTGTAGGTAGAGATATTCAAATGGGGTGGGTTTAATTGTAATTAGTCCCTTGTTATGTCCAGTTGGGAGCCTTTGTTTTGTATGAAAGTTTACAGGGGTTATCGGCCATTATTTGTTTTCGCACCCATTTCAGGCAGTAGCGCTGTGCATCGTCACTTCAGTGTGACATGTTTTAGTTTGTTTTGAGCATTACCAATGAGATACAACACAAAACAAAGTTAGAGAGTTGAGAAACAAAGACAGAATAAACAACAAACACATGGGTGTTGAACACGTGGGTGGATGCTTTGTTTTTGCTAAATTAACCAATGAAAACCAGGTGGATGAATGATAACTGGGACAAACTTTCACTGAAAAAGCAGATGATAACTTCATTGTACAATAATCAGGGCAAGTGATAACTGAAGTTCCACTGTATTCTTAGTCAATGCAAAATTCTGGTGAAAGGTTCTGATTTATGACACTGCTTTAATAATAATAATAATTATAATAATAATAATAATAATAATAATAATAAGTTCCGTTTATATAGCGCCTTTCAAGGAAACCAAGGACACTTTCCAAAGAGGTG
The DNA here is from genome assembly GCA_036984385.1 of Crenuchus spilurus. Lineage (NCBI taxonomy): Eukaryota > Metazoa > Chordata > Actinopteri > Characiformes > Crenuchidae > Crenuchus > Crenuchus spilurus. The sequence goes on along the minus strand of BRDA01055703.1, from coordinate 19,565 downwards.
AATAGGTAAACAAAAAACTAAAATAAAACAGACAACAAAACATGAAAAACATATGGATAAATCACACAACAGACTTAAGGTTAAGTTGGAAGGAAATATTGAGTGAACAGGTGAGTTTTCAGTTGAGTTTTGAAAGTGTTGAGGGATGATGATAGACTGAGAGAGAGGGAAAGAGAGTTCCAGAGTGCAGCCACACTACCGACCGACCACCCATGGTGCCAAGCTTAAATCTGGGGACAACCAAGAGACCAGTATCAGATTATCTTAATCTACAAGTGTGGACATAACGGTGAAGGAGAATAGCCAGACCGGTAAGTGCTTTAAATGTAAGTACTAAAATTTTGTATTGAATGCGCAGGTTTATCGGGAGCTAGTGAAGACGTTCCAAAATGGGTGTAATATGCTCATATTTTCTGGACTGGGTCACAACACGAGCAGCAGCATTTTGAACAGCCTGGATGTGCCGAATTGATTTTGAATTGGGGTTGTTATTTAACGCCTTTATTTATTATATTTATTTATTTATTTATTTACGGCTTTAACAGTTTCTGCACACTCTTGATGTTATAATGCCTTTGTGTAATCAGGTTTAGTAATCTTAATTTCATTTTTGGTGAATGCCATACTTTCTTCAGTGTGTCTTTGCTACCAGCCCCATTTGTTAAGCCTGGTTCCTTCTGGAAGATGGACCATTTTTGTTCTTATTAGCTCCAGACTGCTGCACCCTCTTTCTGATCTGTGTTATCTTAGGCCATGTGTGATATGTGCCCCAGCTGCAGTGATTGACAGCTGGTTTTATTCTGTCTAACTAAAGCATCTGACAAGGTCATGTCAAACCTGATGATGGGTAAGTGGGACAGCGCTTGGCAATATCTGTTTGCTTCTTTTTCTTTATATTCTCTCATTTGACGCTGAAAAACGAGCAAAGACAAAAGAAAAACAGCCACTGTTCTTTTTTTCCTTTGCTTTTTGTTTAGTTGGGTATGGAAAATGTCAAGTTAGGCTAAACATGGCTTTAACCATCTACAGTAGTGATGTAGGAAACTTGCACTCACTGGTAGGTTAGCAGGGAAGACAAGACTTTGTGATGAACGTGAGAATGTGCTGAATGACTCTTTTTACTTTAGTATATAGTGTTCATAGGGCTCTTAAAGAGGGCATGAGTGGTAAATACAATGATTAGCCATGCTGCCTGTGCCACCATAAAAATACCAACCCACTGTTGGCATGGACTTGGCAGCAGCATCTTTTGAGTTGTTGGAGCTGCCTCAAATCAGATTTGTTGTTTCAGCACATGCCACAGATGATGGATAAGATTGAGACAGGCATTGTAATACAAGAAGACATGGATGGATGGCTGGAGGGATGGATAAATAGATACTGTAGATCAATAGATATTGATGCATGGGTGGATGGATACTATAGATGGATGGATGAATATGAGGGTGAGTCATAAATAAACATTAGTTATATTAAAACATCTGTTGGCTGCAATGTCTTGTCAATACTTTCTGTATTACATCACTGTAGTATTAGTTACATCAGTTAATTTATGACTGCAGTGCAACAAAAATGGCCACCATACTTATGATTTGCATGAAAGAAGAGCAGCGTGTAGTGATTTGTTGCAGATGCGTTTGAACATCTGAAAGCAACTTAACATGGTTTCCCATGCTGAAGCAAAGGCTTCCAGTCTGTTCAGTGTTCAGATCTGTTTTTGAACCACATCTCTGGGTTGTATTTAACAGAACAACACATTTGAAATCTATATTATAGATCTTTCCTCATTCAAAAACATAAGAGACTGGTCTTTTATGACTGGAATAACTGCCCAAAGGTGATGCACATATGGACATCAAGTGGCCAGACATGTCTCTGTGGACTTTGATTGAGATCTGAGGTATTTGGAGGTCACTATCAGTAGACCATTGCTGACAGCAGCTTCAGTTGTTTGTCTCTTAATAGTCAAAGTGTCAGGTTTGCATATTTTACTCTATTATACAACATGTCTATAAGTATTCAGTGTTTTCTTAACACCTAATATATCCCAGACCTTCTCATGCACTATTGTAATGCTAATCAATGATTTAGGCAATCTGTTAATGGTTTTAATGTTGTGGCTGATCTGTGTAAGTTCAGGTGTCATTTTTTTATGTGTACCTATAAAGCACCAATATGTATTTGCTTCTTTTATATTATAGCAAATATGAACCTTTAATGTGAGGAAAGTGACTAATATTTGAGGATTGCAAAGGTTTCTGGCTCTTTTACTGCTTTATACAGTAAAATGGTCACCACCTGTTCACTTTTATTGCAGCTATACAGGCTGAATTAGTAAATTAATGAATCTGAACACAAAGCACAATTACTGAAAGGACCATAGCCTACATTTTCTTATTTTATTTACGTTTTGTCCCTGTCATATACTATATAGTGTTTGTTTGGTTATATGCAGCAAAGACAGACATTGGTTTTTGCATGAGCATTATCCAACCTCTAGAATGATTTTTATACACTAAACATTGAAGAAAAGTGTGGAGACAATCTCTGGAACATGGATGACATTCGTAGTGCGGTAGACATGACACTAAACCATACATGAACGATTAATGATTAATGAAGGACTGGGAAACATAAGGAAGGTTATGTAACACACTTAATCAAAGGGCTATGAACAAGCAGGGCTGTGGGATCAGATGAGATGAGATGGGTGCTGAACATTAACCAGACAGGAGGACGTGACGAGGGCGGGGTACAGAAACATGATGAGGATTTAAACAAAAAGCACATGGGGAACAAAATACAAGCATGAGGACTGCAGTAAGGACAGCTGCTTTTATTTACTCTTGGCTTTCTCTCAAGCAGCTTCATGAAGAGCTGCCACAGATGCTTTACCTCTAAAGAAGACACACATATGCTAAAGCCATGTTTTTGCTGAAAACCACGGATGGTGGGCTTAGTAATAGTTGGAAATTGAAAATAAGGGTGCATAGAAATTGCATAGAAATCATCTTCACTATATCTTATATTTCTGACCATATTATTATTATTATTATTATTATTATTATTATTATTATTATTAATAATAATAATAATAATAATAATAATAATAATAATAATAATAAAAGTCAGACAACCAATTTGAAGCAACTTACTGTACTCCTTTTTCCAGCTTATTCAACTTGATGTTCACCCAATTAAATTTTTGTAGTTTAGTCAAAGGTTAAACTCATTATTTTAAATTCTGCATTGGTAAGAATTATAAAATCTATTTTAAATAAACTGCTATCTCTGACTCTTTCCTTCACACCACTATACTCCCCACTCCCACCCCAAACACACACACACACCCTGCATGGGCTCCCAATTACAGACAGCTGTATCACCATCAGGGTATGATCTCCTGATCAGGGGATGAACACTTAGACAGCTGCACCACTCATTGCCACAGAAAGAGAAATGCAGTGATAAACAAAGCACTTAAAATGTGCTGATATAATGTTAAAAGACGAGCAGCCTATGAGTGGAGCAGCTCTTTGCTTGTGATCCAAATGCAAACCCTAAAACTGGGAGCCCAAGAGGAGGAAATGATGTCATCGTATGATGAGTCCTAGTTGGTGTGGAAATAAGATTCAAATGTTGCCCAATTAAGCAATTTAGGATCCTTTGGCTAAGAAGTTTGAGTTTGAGAAAATTACCTTTGAATTTTAAGTTGGGCTAACTTTTAAAAGTGCATAAAAATATCAAATATCAGCTTTAAACCTGTATTGAGACCAAGCCTTAATGGTTCACTTGCTTGGAAAGCCTTTGAAAAGCCTTCTGTATCTTTATTGAGACATCAAGAGACTGTAGGAGGCACTGTTTGATATATGGCCGTCATGCCATGCATGCGGTGTATTGAGTGGTGGCATGGAGAGATTTCCTCCAGTGATGTCTGATACCTGTGAGGTGAGGGCCTGCATTCTTATCCTGATAGATGTTAGTCTTGCTAGTCACGGCTTGTTGTCTTGCCTGCCGTAAGCGATACCCCTGCCTTCCACTGCAGTGGATGACCAGGGCTAGTCTGCCTGTCTCTACCAATTTGAGCTGCGCTGCATTTGTGCCGTGAAGTTTCATAAATATTGATTAAGACGACCACGGAAATAAACAAAACATGAAGCATCTGCTGTCTGGACAAAGCATCTGTCTGCTAGTAGTCAGTCACATAAATCAATATATAGGAGCATAACGACATGCCCGACTTGCCATTTGTCAGTTTACGAAACTCCATGATTCAGTATATTTACCTCAATTGGCATCCCAGCAAATGTAATCCTTCCTCTTTCACAAACATGAATGGTCTTCTAACAGTAGTTATCAGTCTTCACTGGTTGATGCTGTTTCATTTGTGTTAATTTTCTTTTAAAGAAATTGCTCAGCCAGAAATTATATTTGCATAGTTTATTTATCAAACTTTGTCTTGGTGAAGAGAGCTGAGCCAGAAGGCAAAACTCTCTGTAAACCGGTCGGTCTACGTTCCAACCCTCACCTGGTCCTGAGCTTTGGGTGACTGAAAGAATGACATAATGGATACAAGTCGCTGAAATTAGCTTTCTTTGTAGGATGTCCGGGCTCTCCCTTAGAGACAGGGTGAAGAATTCAGACATCTGGAAGTTGATGCTCCTCCATATTGAGAGGAGCCAGTTGAGGTGGTTTGTGCACCTGGTACGGATGCCTCCTGGACATCTCCCGGGTGAGGTGTTCCAGGCCTGTCCAGCTGGGAGGAGACCCCAGGGAAGACCTAGGACACGCTGGAGAGATTATATCTATCAGTTGGCCTTGGATTTGTCACATATGAGCTAGAAGAGGTGGCTGGGGAGAGAAACGTCTGAAGAGTGTGCATCAGTCTGGCTTTTAGCTCACAAATTTGGCACGTCACATTAATATGGTCAGAAAACCTTTCGGTAGTCATTTTGTCACTGTGTGAAGGTGCTAAGAAAAGAAAATGGGCATCTCCATAAAGGTTATAAGCAAGCTTGTCTTGGTAGATGACTGCAATGGCTTGAAATAACACAGTGGACCAACACCAGCAGACAACATGGCACCTCAAACCATCACAGACAGTAGAAACTTCACACTGGACTTCAGACACCTTGGATTGTGTGTCTCTACACTCTTCCTCCAGACTAGAAGTTTGATTTACAAATGAAATTTGACTTTCTTCTGAAAAAACATTGACTTTCTTCTGAAAAGAGGACTTTGGACAAAGTTGTAGCCCAAAGATATACAGTATTTATACAATTTTAGGGTGCTTTCATACCTGCATTGTTTTTCTAGAATTTTGGACTTTTCAGTTTGGTCCGCACCAAAATAACAGGTGTGAAAGTGGCCATGAAGCACAGTCTGGACCAAAGGAGGAAAATTTGGTCCGACCAAAGGAGGTGGTCTCGGTTCGGACCTACTGAACCATGGTCCGGTTAATGTGCAGTGTGAAACATTTTTTTAGAAGGTTCGGACTTTCAGACCAAATACAGGAAGTTGTTGCAGACGTTAACAACATTCATCAACAACAGAATAAGAAAAATAAGCGGAACAGCAGCAGAGGCAAGCAATGGTAGCACATGGAGTGAGGAAAAAGATGACATGTTTAATATAATTTTGATCTGATGAACATGTGAAAAATCAGCTTGAAACCTCACAAAAATGCTGAAACAAGCAGCTTATTTTCTGAGAGGATGAGAGAGAAAGGAGAGGACTGGATAACAGAGCAAACTAAACTAAACTAAGGAAACTGCAGCAGCGCTATATAAAAGTATATAAACGCGTCAGACGCCCGTCCTTCTACAAACCAATCAGTGTCAAGTGTAGAAAGAGGCACACCACGTAAGTGATGATGACAGCACATGGGCGTGTCATAATAAAAGTCTTTGGTGCGCGCGCAAAAATGCAAATGTATACAAAGTAACAAACACACAAACCTTGGTTCCGACCATGGTCCGGACTTTCAGGTGTGAAAGCACCCTTAATAATAATTTACTAAAACTCCAAATCACATATTATAATAACATGATTTTCATGAGCTATAAGCCAAAATTATCAACATTAAAACAAAGAACAGGCTTGAAATATGTCACTTTATGTGTAATGATTATGACCATTAATTATGTTTTTAATAAATTATAAACAAACAAACTTTTACATTATCCTAAATTTTTTGGGAGATGCAATAGCTGATTTTTACCCATAAGGAAGCATTCTGTGGAAGAATGTTACAGAAATCCCAGAGAAAATTGCAGTTTCTGACCACCTACTGTATGAGCCATTTTTGTTTTGTGTTTTGTTGCTCCTGCAATTACTGGGGTTACAGATCCTTTAGTAATGTCCACTAAAAGGTATTTAGATGATAATGAACTATCCAATGTATCCAAGAACTATCCAATGTAGTGACCACCATGCAGGACAGGACAAATCACATTGCGATCACACTTCTGCTCATTGCACCAGCATCCCGATGGAACAGTATGAATTAATTACTACCAGCAATCCGTCCTTTGAGTGAACTGAACAATTGGTATTCAGATTCAGGCCTGGCTGACTGAGCATGTGTGTGTATTCCAGCAGCGTTCAGTTTCTGGTGTCACTGTCAAATCAATGTCAGGGGGAAAAGTCAAAGATGGTATATTCCATTGGCCTTTAATTGATGGCTCTGTTGGAGAGCTGAAAGGCGTTAAATTGCTGACGTTTCTGGTGATTGAATGTCAGCTGTCATTCCGCGATGGAGAGAGTCGAGTCTCATCACTACCTGAGCGAGTGATGAGAGGGGAGAGGAGAGGAGGGGTCAGTATTGCCCTGAAAGCTTCACAGCCCACATCAATGCGGGGGTCAGTACGTGAATTAGAGCCTCTCCTCTGCATCCCAACCGAAAATAAAAAGAAGTTTTGTGGGCCATAGAAGATTGATGCAGGGAAGTACACGGGCACCATCTCCATTTCCCCCTCGCGTTTAACAGCTCCCATTCAAACGCAGAAGAAAAAAAATAATACAATATTTTGTCCTTGACTTTAAACAGCCATAAGGAAATGCTGCCCCGACTGCGGTGCTTTAAATGGAAAAGAGGGATAAAGATTGAAAATATGTTTGAAGTGAAATGCGTGAAATGTAATGTAAAATGCCAGAATGTGGAGTGTGTTCTTGTGTGTGTGGAATAGTAATGTTTTAAACTCCACAAAGTCATTTCATTTTATGAGAGGCTTTTTCTTTCTTGACCTCAAATGAATGTTGTACTGTAAGTGTTGCTCTTAGATGAGCAGAAGGCTTCTGTAGCTTTTCCCACTTTAGCTTTTGAAGCAGCAGATTTCTTTTCTTTGACGCACGGTTTTAAAGCCAATCAGGTGCATTTGAATGAGTAACGGCCTCAGATTTCTGCGCAGTTTGGAGTTTTGCTATTATCCATTGGGCTGTTTTGAGTTTGATGGGTCTTCTAGTTAAATTTGATGGTATACTTTGACACTGGCCTCCTTTTTTATGAATTAGATCTCACCAAGTCATCACCCTTAATGATCTTTTTTAGCAGCAGCAGTGAACCGGTGCACCCTTACAGCTTCCCCTGAGAACGTTCTGCATAGAACATTGGAAGGGAAACTGACCAGCCGAAACCGAGTTTTTAGAGAAAGTGATGCTGCCCGTTTTACTGAGTAACTGTTAGTCTATTTCCCGACATATACAATCATACATCAGAGGAATAGAATATCATAAGGCACAAACAGGAAGTGACATTTTAAGCCTTTCTTTGTTTTATTGTTCAGGCTTATATGTCATGAAATTGTGAAATCCAGCTTCTCAAATGATTAGAATATTCCAATGAGAGTTTGAATACATTTCTATTCAATCAGTATACATACTGCGCATCTCTCAGAGCTACAGCTGCTACATTCCTAATATCAACATTCCTGAGCCAGAGACAACATTAGAACTGTCTTACCTGGACAAAGAACTGGACTGTTGAATCTCCAAAGTCCTCTTTTCAGTATTTGTAAATCAAGCTCCTAGAGTCTGGAAGAAGCATAATCCAAGGTATCTGAAGTCCAGTGTGTGGTTTCTACCCTCTGTGATGGTTTGAGGTGCCATCCCAGATAGCAAAACTATTCTGGCCCACATCTGGCTCTCATCCCCCATTTCATTTGGGTCACACATGGATTGACGGCACTTGAGCGGACTGCTTCTGGTTGCAAGATATATACACCAGATTAGGGCCACATATCAGCCAAATATAGGTAACACTGCCATACCTCTGCCAGAAGTGGACCACATCTGTTGTGGTACATGTGGGCCTAATGTGTATTTTCAATATAAGGGCCACATTTGGTTCACATACAGTATGCCAGTGCTGACAGTGGGCCAGCAGTGCCATTTATCAGCCAGAAGTGGCCCACATCTGTATGCTATCTGGGATGTCATCTGATGGTGCTGTTCCACTGTGTTAAGTCCAAAGTCAACACCGCATTTACCTGAGATTTTAGAGCACTTCATGCTTCCATCTACTGACAAGCTTTATGCCAATTTCTTTTTCTAGCAAGACTTAGCAGCTGCCCATTGTGACCATCAAAGTCATGAGCTACAAGCCAAACTGATCAACATTAAAACAAAAAAGGCATGTCAGGAATATAAAATATATAACAGTTCACCTTTTTGAGTTAAATTATGAACAAAAATAACCTTTTTCACAAAATTCTCTTCTTTTTTGCATGACTGTATGAGTCACTGCGACTCTGATCAGGATTAAGTGGATAATGAATAGATGGATGGATGGATGGATGGACTGTATGAGCCTTACATTGATGCCAGTGGGCATATATTAGTTTTAGCATGCAGATTTTCCCATTTATACAAATATGCATTTTGTTTGTAAATGAAAGAGTTTATGTCTATGAGTTATGTTGAAATAATTCTGATTATACTACTGTGATGACGAGTGAATCTCAGTTTATTTGTTGTTTTATGATGCGTTTCCTTCATGTGCTGTTTTAATCACCTTATAAATCTCTGCATCTGTGTGTATGTTTGTGTGTGTGTGTGTGTGTGTGTGTGTGTGTGTGTGTGTGTGCAGCTAAGCGTATGGCGTACCGGAAAGTGCGAGCCAGCCATGGCAGCTCTGTGACCTCGCGGGATTTGGAGAGCGAGGAACTTCAGTCAGCTTCTCTGGATTTGGAGTGGGAGATGGAGAAGGAGCTGGAGGAGCCAGGTCTGGACCGCTTCCAGTTGGAGTGTGTGGAGCGCCGGCCAATGGACAACTCGTCAAGCGGGGCCATGGATCCGGACCTGGAGCCCATCCAGCCCTCCGTGTCCCCCCATGGCCGCTTTGAACGTCTGCAGGAGGACCCCAACTATGTCTCTCATTTCAGCAGGACGGCGCCCAAGGGGCAGAAGAGAAGCAGGGCCTGCGTAGCCAAATACCTGCTGGCCGGGGCAGGAGTGTTCTTCCTGGGACTTCTCATTGGCCTTTACTTCCGCAGCACAGAGAAGCAGGAAGCCGGGACCAGCACGAGCTCAGACCTGCTAGAAAAGATCACACAGAGCATAACTGCAGAGAAGATCCAGGCATTACAAAGGTGGAAGTTTTGCTTATTTACTCTTTTATTAACTATAACTGTCTGTTTTTAATACCAACAGCATTAAAGTGACCATATCATGGAAAGCTCGTCTCAGTATTAGCTTCCAGAGAATGCAGCTCCACAGCTCAATGCTGGGGGGCATTAAACCCCTCTAGCCCACACCTGGCATTAGATATGGTGCCAATAGGTTCATATGTATCTGCTCCAGAGCCCAGTTCTATTGGTAATACAGGGAATAGACAAGCTGCATTCACACATCTTCATCAACATTCATTTGTGTGTCCACAAACTTTTGGACAGATAGTGTGTAATATAAGTTAAACACATGTGGAAATGACACATTTGTAGTAAACTGCCTTGGATTTAGCACTTAACTTATACTACCATGTTAATCATCTCATTAAAGATGAAGCCTTTCGAGAACTTCATGACTTCTTAATGAGAAACAAGTATCGGGGTTGAGTGAAGGAAACACTGCCGAAGTAGCTTCAAGGGCATTCCGGCCTGCCAGAGGAAGCCATCCTGATGAAGCAGATGCAGCTTTTTCCGAGGACAGGCTCTGTGGGACCTGCTTGCTTCTAACAAAGATAGTCCTGCAGCCAAAAGCACAGCATCGCCTCTCCCCTCTAGTGGCGAAGCCTGCCGTGTGCCCGGAGCGCCCAGCTGTGCCGCGGCTGACAGGCGGTCTGAAGTCTCGCTCAGGTACTAAAGTTAAAATTAAATGTAGACAAGCCTCAAGTGGCTAGACATTGTTTTGGAGCCAGGGATCATGGAAAGCATGTGTATTTGTGTCAGGAAGATAACTTGCAGTTCAGTTTCCACTGAAGTGAGACAATCTGACTCCTGCAACAGTCTTTTTGGTATTGTCGATTCATTATTTATTTTGTCACATTTATTTTTCAAGCTGTAGTGCCAACAGTAAGGCTCAGGTCTCTTTTTTATGGAGGGAAGAAAAAAATCAGGCAATATCATAACAGGCTGCGAATGGCAAGAAGTCAAAACATTTTGATCGCTTATTCAAGTGGTGTCTCCGCCCGCCCGGTATACACGTCCTCTCAGCTTGCGGAAATACGAATATTTACAAAGATAATTGCATTATTTACTCTGTCGGCAGCGGAAATGGTGCAATCTATTGTGGGAAATGGCATGTGTGTGGGAATAAGTCACATTGAGGCGTGATGGAGGGATCGAGGATGCTAGAGAAATGTGTGTCTCAGGATTGGACTAAATCTCCTCATCTCTTACATTAAGCTGAGGCCTCTCCAGTCTGTCTGAGATGCTTGGATGGAGATTGAAAAAGGCTTTGAAGACCTTTCTTTAACTGGTTCAGTGCACATGTTAATAACCTCATTAGAACTCATTTAGGACACTTCAGCTGGAGTTTGGCCTGCTGAAGCTTTCTGCACTTTGCTGTCTCTACAGGTCTGCTGTTTCTATACATGGAAATACACTATATGGACAAACCTGTTCATCATAACTCATCCCAATAGCATCACTCCAGAGAATACAGCTCCACTGCTCAACATGTTAATACCGGAGGTCTTTATGGCCCTCTAGTCCATGCCTGGTATTAGAGATGCTGCCAACAGGTTAATGTTTATGTGCTCCAGAGTGTCATAGTCTATTAGCAGTACCTCTCTACAGGACCTAGACAAGCTGTGTTGGTACACCTCTCAGCAGTGGGTGCTACTAAAAGTAGCTGAATGCATTCATTAGCAGAGCTGTCCACAAACATTTGGACATGTACTGTAAAAAAAAAAAAACATCTAGGAAAGTTACGTTCTCAGAATGTTTCCCTAACATTCCATTTTATTTGTGGGAACGTTGCATTGGAATGCTTCCTCAATGTGAATTTGTCCACTTTTCTTAACATTCCCAGAACATCTTTCTGAACTTGCGAGAATGCTTAGAGAACGTCATCTCAATCTTTGTAACATTTCATTTAGAACGATTCAGTCCAACATTGAGAGAATGTTTATCAAGGTCATGTAATATTTATGAAACATCCCATGATGTTTCCAAGAGAAACATTTGATCTCAACATTGGCAGATCTTTTATCAACATCATGTAATGTTTTTAGGATCTTCCGTTAATGTTACCGAGGACATCTTCACTGGTTATACCGAGAGTACTTTTAACAATGTCCTGTAACGTTTTTAGAATGTTCCATTCACAATACATTGAGAATGTTTGCTTGTAACTGTTATCAGAGTCATGTTTTTAGAATATTCCTTTTATGTTATGCTATGGTTCTTTGCTTCTAACATTTAGTGAAGTCTTTTTTAATGTCATGCAACATTTTATAAATGTTCTATTAATGTTATGTTGTTATGTTATTACATGAATTGTTAATTAATGTAATAACTGCATTGTGAATTGCATTGTGAATGTTCACAATAGGAGAACTTTTATTAACATTCTGAAACATTTGTAGAACATTCCTGTAATGTTGAGAATGTTTGCTTCTCACATTAGGGGGGACTGTTATCAACAGCATGTAATGTTTTTAAAACATTTCATTAATGTTGTGTTGAGATTGTTTGCTCCTAACATTGGAATAACTTTCCTCAATGTCATGTCACATTATTGGAACATTCCATTAATGTTTGCGAGAGAATATTTGCTTCTCAGATTGGCAGAATGCAATGTCATGTAACATTTTAAGGACATTCCTTTAACATTACTATGAGAATGTTCGGTCCTAACATTGGGAGAACTTTAACATAACATTAGCCAAAGTTGTATGAATGTTCTCCGTGTTAGCTGAGAAGGATGAAAATTGACTTCTACACATGCTGCAAGAGTAGTCATCTAACTGGATAGCACGGTAACTCACAAATCCATTATAAAGTAAGGATACTTTGCATATTTACAGATGTACAGAATCCATTGTCCTATTTTCCCTGGCTTCATTGTTTCTCTGTGAATTGCCTCTTCTGCCGAGGTCTTGATGTTTCTTTGGCTTGCCGCTGTGTTTATTTCTTAGATTCTGTTCCCATTTACACTTCAAAGAATGTGCGGGTGAAGAACAGTTCCAGTAAAATGGGATTAGCCCAAAATCCCTAGAAGAAGAATTGTGTTTCTTACTGTTTGGGCCTCTCTAATGGTATTCTTTATCTCCCTCAGACACTCACTCTTAATTATGGGGTAGTAATTGATACAGTGGGGTGCTTGGTGTGCATTCTTCGTCCTGTGCCGTTTAAATACCGGATCTCAAGGTCAGAGCGGGATGCGTGCTGAGGGAGGACGCCATTAAAAAGCCAAGCACCTGGACCTGATTGCATACCCCATTCTGCAGTGGCATGCTGGGGACTCATGAGTATGTCCCATTGAGGGGACATTGATGGGGCTCTTGGTGTGCGGGTCATTCTTCGTAATGATCAGTCCAGCTATTGGAGCTAATAGCAGAGTGATGATATAGACTGCTGTTTGGAGATGGAGACTCAGACTGGTCAGTAGTGACATCTCAGTGTGTTCAGATACAGAAGGAGATGGGTTGTACATGATGCTGCTGAACTGTTTGTGTTTGGAGGTCAATGGAGCAGCATTAAAAATGCTGGTGGAGGATTTTCATGCACAGGTGTATTTTGAGTTCCCATGGACTTTAATGCTTTTCCTAAACTTAATCCTAGTTTTAACTCTAGTGCTGGTTCATACACTAACCTTTGTCTAAAACTAACTTTATCCCTGGTCCTAACTCTAATGCTACTTCTAACCCTAACCTTAGTCTTAAATATAATGTGGGTCCTAACCCTGCTCTATTTCTGGTCCTAAACTTAACCTGGGTCTTAACTCTAATTCTGGTATTAACCCTAGCCTGAATCAGTAATGCTGCTGCTTAAACTAATACTAACCCTCATCTTAACTCTAATGCTGGTCCTAAACCTAACCCTAGTCCTGGTCTTAACTGAAATACTGGTCTTAAACCTAAACTTAACCTTTGCCCTAAGTTTAATGCTGGCCCTAATTTTATTTTTGATCCTAACTCTAATGCTACTCTTAACACGGACCTTGATCCTAACTCTAATGCTAGTCTTAATCCTGGTCTTAACTATAATTCTGGGGCTAAACCTAACCCTAACCTTGATCTGAACAGTAATGTTGGTCTTAAACCTAAATGTTACTTTGGTCCTAACTCTGATCCTAACCTGAACTCTGGTCTTAACTCTAATGCTGATACTGAGACTAATCCTGATGCTTCCCAGCTAACCTTTAGACAGTCTAGTGACATACTGTCCTCTCACTGTGAGCGTGTCTGCAGGTGTGAGCACAATCCGAGGACATGGTGAGCCGCCCACTTTGCACACTTATCCTGGACTGTGGGTTTGTTTGTTGTGTACTAGAGCATGCTGGGCTGCACTCTGTGTTGGAATGTGCTGTATCATATACAGTATTCTTAGCCTAGTAAGCATGCTGTCAGCTTAGTTGTGCATTTTGTGTGTAAGAGAGCTCACCATCAGCAGGTTTTGTGTAGTGAGCCCATGGTGTCACCGCCTGGCTGGTGGTCTTATTCAGCCTTACACTGCTGTCTTCTTTCCAGATCTAAATAAAGAGCATTAAGCAGTTGTGGACATCTCTGAGGCTTACTTTTCTGTGTAGATGCTCCAATATCATACTTTAGAACGTCTTGAGTGTTGAGGGTGTAGTTTGGGTTTGTTTTGGTCAGTGATGACTGGATGTGGATGTAATATTCTTAATGCTTTGATGAGCAGAGAATCTCCGAATTCAACATTCAACATGGCAAAAGTGTCTCACTTAGAGCACATAATTGTACTCATATGGGGGTCCCTTTGCTGCTATGGGGGCTCATTTTACTGTTATGGGGGTCCCTTTGCTGCTATGGGGTCCCTTTGCTGTTACAGGGGTTTGTTATGGGGGCATCTTTTTGCTCTTATGGGTGTCCTTTTACACTTGTTGTTGCTGTTGTTTGTAGGGCTCTTATTGTTGTTGTGGGGGCCTCCCCACAAGCCGTGCAGTGATGAGAATTGCTTTTGGGGGAGCTTTTTGTTGTTACAGGGATCTGTTTACTGTTACGGGTTTTTTTTAGTGTTATGGAGGGGTCATATTGCTGCTATGGCGATCCCTTTGCTTGTATGGGGTTTCCAGAACCACCTCCCACCCCAAACCCCCTTAAATTGAGCCGTGATGACAATGAAAGATGAATTGAGCTGGGCTGATCATTTTATCAACATGACTTGCTAAAACATAACAGTGTACATGTTTTAACAAAATGACTATCTGATAGTTGGATCAGTAGGGACTCTCTCTCTTGTGGAAGACCTGCAGAGACTAAAGCGTAGTTTCTGCTCTGATAGTGTGTTTTGGGCTTGTGCCAAATTGAATTTATATAGACAATCTTCTATTAATCATCAGCTCAAGCCATATTAACCTTGCTGGTAGGGTGCCAATCAGAGACACTACAGGAGAGATGACTGACTAAATACTGTGTTTAGGAATAATTATATCATCCAGAATCATGGGGAGCAGTCTTGACATAACACACTTGAATCACTGAGTTGAAGCATGTGGTAAATGTGTACATGATGCTGTTGGGTTCTGAGATGTTGGTGAAATAGATCATAATAGTCATAAAGTAGTGAATATTACCAATCACTACAAAGATGAATGTAAAATGAAGATTGGTAGCAGAAACCACTCATTTCATGGGATGTTCTAGAGCAGGGGTGTCCAAACTTTTTTCACTGAGGGCCACATACATAAAAATATAGGAGGGGCTGGGCCACTTAGTAGAAATTAGGTATATAGTCTTAACTTCTGTATTAAAGTTATAAAAACCAATTAAAAGTGGTCAAATATGTTATATTGTTAAATATAATTAAAGACAAAACTGCCTGCATCACAGCTTTCCATAAATGGATCTTTACTGATTTATTCAGAAAAAGCTTTGGTAGCTCATTCTCAGAACAGCAGCCTCAGATTTCTTCTACAGAAGATTTACAGTACAGAGAGAACAATAAAGGGGTAAATGGGACGGGTAACTTTCAAGCTTGTTATGGCTTAGCAACACACCTATTAACGGTTCTCAACATTAACGGACTGAACTGGACTTAATAACAGGATCACATAAAACTTTAGTAAATTTTTCTGGTATCAGCTGCACTGGGTATATAAATCGGGCCATCCAGTTGCGGTGCTGATCCGACGCCACTTGTGCCAAAAATCAGGACAAATGTCACTTGATCAAGGAGCAAATCTGCATCAGATGAGATATATTAGAAATATTCACTCTCTCATTGTGTCTGAAATTCTCTGCACTCACTCTCTACCTTTCGCTTCTTTGATTCCGCCATGTTTAGTAACTTGGGGTAAATTTCTTGTGATCAGGGTTGCCAGGTCCAGCATAAATATCCAGTCCAGAGTCAGTCTAAAACCCGCCCTTCGGAAGCTTAAACTAGCCCAAAATATATCTGTCACAGGTTTGAAGCAAATGGCAAAACAACTGAGTGTACGACTTACTATTTTGTTTATAAGGGATTTATTATCAGTCATTAATAATATGGTAACATTACTGTTTATTAGTTCTTTGATAACAGTTTTATATCCCAGTCGAGAACATTTAGTAACATAATTAGCAAAAAAAAGGAACTTTTTCATTTCACATTTGCAGTATTTACAATACGCCTTTTTCTCGTCACTAGGAACACTTTTAATCCATTACATCAAACCTTTATCTTTTTCCCAGACCTTCCTTGCAATACCCGTATTTCCCCCACTTACCTTCTCTTCACCTTCTGTCTGTGTCTCTCTCTCTCTCTCTCTCTCTCTCTCTCTCTGTCTCCTGCTCTCCTCTTTACGCTGTACTTCCGTATGTTGTTATGTTCTCCTCGTACTTATAGTTGCATTCAATCTTCCAACACCCACTTTTCTTGTTGTTTTTGGCTGTCCCGGTAATTTTTAAAAGTAGCCCAAAAAAATGCATCCCGCCGCGCTTTAATTTTCACCTGCAACTGGATTTTCAAATAAGCCCAATTTGGCGTGAAAACCGCGAACCTGGCAACACTGTCTGTGATTGTTCTTTTTGGTGGAGCAGCTGCCTTGATCAACAGTAGCTCCCCCTGGTGTTAAAACTAAGAAGTGCACTACACTTTAGCAAAAATAAAAAAATTTCTTGCGGGCCAATTAAAAATGTACCGCGGGCCATAGTTTGGACACCCCTGTTCTAGAGTCTTTGTGATGGTGTACCCAAAATGAACACTCAACGGCATAACAGTGCTCAATGGACCATTGATGCCAGAGGAGAAAAACAATTCTGGTGTGTGGCACAGAGCAATTAGTGGACCAGTTAATCTCTGTAACCCCAGGAATAAGGGTGCCAGGGATCACCATGTCATGTGGAATCTTGGAGTTCATTCCAAGCCAGGGGTGGTCACAATATTCTGATATTACCATGTAGATGGACCTTTATTGTGTATATGACATTCTCCAGTTTGTGGTAGAATAGTGTTGTCCTTTAACAATGAGGTGATGGGCTGTTTCCTGCCCTCTCACAGAGTGAGATAAAATGCCTTATTCTGTCTAGAAAATATGGAATTCTTCTTATTCAGACATGTGAGTGACCAGATATGCCATTATGATCAGATGCTTTCACATAAACAGGGCTGTGTATAGTTGCGGGGAATATTACAACCAACTTTAAGAAATGCTTCAGCATTCACCGTTTCAGCAGGAGAACTCCATGGGAATTGAGCAACACAACTGGGTGTCAACATGTTCTATTCTCCAGACAGAACAAAGCTATTATTGTATGACACTCGTGTCAATAATGGGACTGTAACTAGCAGTGGTTCTGGGAAAGATGCACAAAATGAAAGTACATTGAACGCAGAAGGAAAAGCACAATGGATTTATGTGTTGGGGAGGGGATGTACAGTGAAAGAGCCTAAGGCAGCTAAGAACATATTTTTGGCAGTGAGCTTTTAGCCTGTGAATATAGTAAAAAGTAGCAAGATTTTCCTACTTCCCATTTTCAGACATATTTAGGTGTTTTAAAAATGAGGGCTGCACTGAATATTTGGCAACTAAAATTAGTCAGCTGAAATTGGCAAAAACAATAAAACGAATAAGTGAAACAACCAAATAATTTATACCAAACATGACAATTTCTTGACACTGTTACCTTTTTCTGGTTCTCGGCTGTAGACGTTTACTGGTCAATATTAGACAATTGTTTGACAACAAATGGAAGAAGACTACAAACTACAACCACAACCTTTACTGCACTTGTTATAATGAAGTCAGAATACAGCCGCTTAGCTTTGTGTTTGTGGCTGCAGTGTTAAGGACCGTCTCACAATTACTAGAAGAAATGTGTTTCAGTGTCTGCAGCCAATGACAGTCACATTAAACACAGAAAGCATCCATTTTAGACATTTTGTTTAATTTTTTAAATTCAATATTAATAATATTAACATACATGCATCTTCATACATATTCATATATTATTGTCTTGTTATAGCTACTGTAGCCTCTTGTTTGCTCATGGAGGGCTGGACCTGTAAAGCTGATTTTCTCTAATGTTGCTTTGTGACAACACCAGTTGTTTACTTGTTAATGCTTACAGTTGTTAAGCATTATTTGCATAATTTTGACAATTTGAATATTTATATTTATAAGGAAAATGGATGGTAGTGTAATGTGGCTTTATTACAACTCATTTTGGCCCATTTCTATTGGTCCAAATGTCCAACAGTGTAAAGGACAGCTGGTGTTTTCAGATGGTGTAAAAATATGTAAACAAAGAGATATGGCAGCAGTGATTGTGTGTGTGTGTGTGTGTGTGTGTGTGTGTGTGTGTGTGTGTGTGTGTGTGTGTGTGTGCGTGTGTGTGTGTGCGTGTGTGTATGTGGGTACTCTATTGTGGTACTCTCTTGTTTAAACATGAGTGTATTTCTCATTGTCACAGCTGTGTTTCCTGCTGCAGCACTCTGCTGAGTCTGCATCCCACTGCTCTCTGAGGGCTTACTTCTATCATTAGGATATGCATACCGCAATCAATAGTGCTGGAACAAAATTGATATTCTTGGTGTGGGAATCAATATTAATAACCAAGTGTTACGACGGCCATCTAATAAGTCACGCTGTAATTTCGGCTCAACGTTACCTCCAGGAAAACATGCTGTCACTATCTCTTTCTCTGCTCAAATGCCAACTGAAATTCAGACACACAGACGGACGGCAGTTTCCTATTGTGGTTTTGACATTCTCACTAGCCGTCCTCTTTTTAGGCTGGCTGGGAAGTAAAGATCTTTATCTCGGAGTTGAATGTAACCACGAGAGAATGTGAGAACGGACATTTCTCAACTCAACATCCAGTGCTGGTGACCTCTGACCTAGAACCAAAGCCTGCCTCTATTAAAGGACAGCAGCCATGCATCGATCAAATGAACGTTTTTTGATAGGTGGTTGCTATGATATTGCCAAGTGGTTGCTATGGTGTTGATAGGTAATTGCTAAGCTCCTCCTCCTCTAAGATCACTTCGCAAATTAAACATACCTCGTAAACCTTAAAGGGTCTACTTTTCAAATATATGCAGCTTGAATCAAAATATATTTTTAGATATTTGTAAAAGGAGCTTAAATAAGCAGAGACACGTTTTTCGGAGCAGCTGCACCTTTTTTCCCGCCAAAAGACAATCTGTCATTCATATGATAATGACATGGAAATCCCAAGCATAGCATTGGTTGGATTACCGGCTGTGGAATGTGAACCGAATAAAGACCTCTCACCTGAATGTTCACAACTTTCTCACAAATATTCAATGTAGGATTAGTGGCTGAGGAAAACAGAGTGTCACTTTGTATTTATTAAGCTTTAGAAATAAAACCACATACAATTTTCTAAAAACTGTAATGACTAGTGTACACTGTAAAAAAAAAAAGTTGAGAAACTTATTACACTCAATTTTTCGAGTTTTGATCCCAACTCAAACTTTTAAGTTTTAAAGAAATTCACC